>ML419437.1:61436-84055 GCA_005239525.1 Nicotiana knightiana
TATTTCTATACCTAATCTAATGTTCTCTTAGTATAGGATTTCTACTGTGTGTGTGTACATGAAATTTGTGTGTCCAGATTTTCAATAGGGCCTCAGGTTCAGAAGAGAAGATCCTCAATATGTCAAGACAAATTCTATTTATAAGGAGTCCACAGATGGGATATGCTTTTGGCATATCCCTTATCCAAAAGGCTGAAAAATGGTCCTCATAGTACATAGGGCAGCTGTCAACCATATCTTTGGGACAGCTGCCCCTATTCTTGAACATTCTTTCTTATCAAAAGACCTTTCTATCCTTAAAATTCTGATTTCCTAACTACATTACCTAATATACCCCCTTGGAGTCCCTGAATTTACCATTGGGTAATCAGGGTTAAACTCACTTGGGTTATTACTTGGACTTTGGTTAGTTAACTCTAGTTAGCCTTCTACTTAACTAGGATCATTAGGTATTAACTTGTTAATCAATTTAGGCCAATTAACTTCTTAACCTAAGTTAACTGATTCAATTTGATTAATTCAACTTAATGACCTAAAATCAGAAGCTTGATTAATTATTAAGATCAGGTTAACTAATTTGTTTTAGCTAATTAATCCTAACTAGTTGTCCTGGACATGTCTTAGGACTTAATTATTTTTTTAAGAGACTATTAGACTAGGTTAATCTATTAAACAAGTGATTGTGGGAAATTATTGTTAACTAAATTAGTCTTGATAAGTCTAGGTTAAATCATGACCAAACATTGTTTTAGAACTGAGTTTTAGCCTAATTGGTTCATTAATTTCTCATTATTAACTGATTTCAACTTGTTTAGGATTTTGGTCGATTAATGAGAGTTAATTAAGTTGTTAAAATTAGTCAGTTTTCTTGTATTAAACATGTTTAAGTTTCACTTGAACCTAGGGGGAATCAGTTTGTTTGAGTTAATTGAATATGCCAATCTTAACCTAAAAGTTGAAATTTAAACTATGATTAATTGGAAGTTAACATATAATTGAGACTAATCATAGGCATCAAAATCAAGGCTAAATCAAACGACGACCTCAAACAACACACGAGCAAAAGAACTAATAGAGGTTGTTTTACTTACAAGCATTTCAACATATGAATTCAGGGATTTAATCAATCAGTTGTTCATGCACGTTTATTGACAGAATTCACCATCATAAAGATGTCTGGGAATTAGCAGAGAAAGGAAACTAAACAAAAAACCTAATGCTAATCTCGGTTATACAAATTACTAAACTTGAACAATAAATCATACAAAAATAGTGATAAAACCTAAGCTAAATACATTTGGGACTTTAAACTAAAAAAGAAAACATGAACAGGTAAAGGAAAACAAAAAATCAGAAACAGTGATGTGATAAAGGAAAGCAGTGAGTAAATTACGGCCTATTCATGCTATTGATTAAGAAACAACAGAAAGGAAGTGGAGGATACCAGTTTGACGGGTTTGGACGAACTACGGCGACTAGCCGGAGTTTGGCCGGACTATGGCGACCTCCAAAAGTGACCCTTACTCACATGAATCGACGGCTCTCGTCGAGAACCATCGACTCATGTAAGTTTGAGTCACAGAGTCGCTATGGATCATCTTCTACATGTTCTAGGGTTTCGACCATTTCCTAGATCCGAATTTACTCTTAACTGGGTGGTTATTTGGGGAAATTGATAGTGGGATGGGGTTAAGGGGAAACAGAGGATTGTCTGGTGAAGTTTTGGTGCTATTTGGTTGAGCTCCGCCGCCGGTAGGCAATTTCCGGCCGGCGGAGCAAGGCGGAGGAAGGCGGAGACCGGCTGGTCTCTAGAGAGGTGAAAGACGGGGTGGGAAGACGGTGTAGGGCTTCGAAGTGAACTGGGGGGTGGGGGGGATACTTCGGACATTTATATGCTGGGAAATTAGGGAGTTCCCAGCCGTTAGATCAAAAGAGATCAACGGCTGGGATTTGTCATAATCTAAACGGGGTCGTTTTGGGATCAGGGGCTGGGGCAGGCCGGGTAGGGGATTTGGGCTGGTCCGGATTTGGTGTTTAAGGAGAAAGGATTTTGGGCCTGGGTAATTTGGCCCAGGTCCGGTTTTAAACCTATTTTAATTCTAACATTTATTATTAAAAAAAATGTAGTGATTGATTCTAACTTAGTTTTTGTTTAATTATAAATTAATTAAAAGTAATAACATTTGATTTGATACTCATATCATTTAAGGAACAAATCTCACAATTTTGTTAGGAAAAATGAATGAATTAATCGTTAAATATACCTTGTATCAAATAATCAACATTTTTGTTGTTATTTATTTCAACCGATCACAAGTAATATATTGATTAACTCTAGTTTAAATCTTAATTACGGAGTAAATTAAAAGTTGAAATTTCTAGTTAAAAAATGATTATTTAGAGAATAATTTTCCGTAATAAAAATGATTGAAGTCATGCACAGAATCATGCGACAAATGTAGATAATTCACACACAGACATTGAAATTCAACACAATTTATAATCATTAATTAATTTATTGGATTTTGTAGGAACATATAGTAGGTTAAAATTACATGCTCACAAGGCCGCCACCATGCTTTGGGATGAGAAGAGAGCCATATTCCATTTTGGCGACATATAAATGACTCCCCTTATAGAAGAAATAAGAGGCTTCGCTGGACTCCTATGAGATAGCCCTGTTTTGTTGATACCGGAAAATCGTACTTCTCGAGGTTTCTTGAAAATGATGAGTTTCAAGAGAAATGATGAACTACTCTGTCTAAAGAAGTCTTATACCGTTTGAGTTCCTTTATGAGAATTATGGGCACAACAAGTCATATCGCCTTTACCATGACGAACTTGCTATCACTTCTTTGGGTTGGACTCATCGCCGAATTTTTGTATTCATTGTCTGTTTTCTGGGGATGCTGATATTTCCAATGAAGGGAGAAAGGATCCATACTCACCTAGCTATGGTCTCTAGGAATTTAATGGAGGGAATTGAGGGGAAAACTTACACCATTGTCCCAATGATTCTGGCTGAGATATATCGGGCCTTAGATCGTTGCAAAAAAGGGTATGGCACTTTGAGGGTTACAATCTGTTGCTGCAATTATGGTTGTTAGAACACTTTCAGAGAGGTGATGTTACACCCCATGTTTTCGTACATGGAAGTACGCCACAATTAAATTGATATAAGATCGTAAATGATATGTTACATCCCGTATTTTCGTACGTTGAAGTTTCAACGTAAATTAATCGACGTAAGTTCGGGAATGAGATTTATTTTGGGATTATAAGTATTATGCTATTTCAAACAAGTGATAAGTTAATTCGTGAAGGTGAGAGGGTAAGCAAATCGAAGAAAAAAAAATTTCGTCGAAGTTTGTCATTTTGGGATAAAATACGGCCCGAGCTAAAATATCCGGTATTTATGGACTAGTGCCATACAAGGTACTATATGACCATGATAGTACTGTGTACAAAATGTGTTAAAAGTGAGAAGTATTTTAAATAATTTGAGATAATTATTAATTATGTTGATAATTGGGTAATTATTAATTTTTTGTAGGAGATTAACTAATTAATTAAATATAATTTGGATATGTTTTAGGATGCTTAACGTGGCAGCAACCCTTTCTCAAATTGATGACTCTTACATCCTTAATTAGGTGGCATTAAGAGAATTCATTTTGGTGGCTTAGTCATCTTATGAAGTGGGGTCCACATCCAAAGTTTAAAGTGACCTCCCTAATGTTGATACCTAATTTTTTCCAAAAAATAATTTAAAATTACATATATACCTTCAAAATCATGCATTAATAGCAATTGATATTTTTTCATATTTTTCCAATATTTTTATTAATTTACCCAGCATTGTATTTCCAATAAATAATTACAAAATTTCATCACAAATGACTTCAAAAGAATTTCTTGATTTAATTTATTATTAATGGTCATATTAGGGCCAAATTATTCAATAAATAGCCAATTTGGCATCTTTTGGCTATAATTACAATAACTTTGCAATTATAGCCCAATCATATAATTTTATACGATTTTTACCCAAAACTTAGTCATTTGTATTAAAAATACTAAGTAATCATTTAAATTATTTTCTATGCATGTAATTCATTTTTTTTTATGATTATTAGCTATTTTTAAAAATTATTTTAATTAATTTAATTGGATATTTAACAAATAGCCTAATTTCATTTCAATTCTAGCCTAAACTAAACCAGCCCCAAACCCCAATTAAATTAGCCCGATACCCAGGCCCAATCCACTAAAATTACCCGGTCCAGACCTGATTTAATCTCGACCGTTGATCAATTTTGATCAACGGCCCAGATTCAATCTTTCCTTAATTAACCTAAAAGACCTACTAAATTGATCAACGACCCATATTCAATCTTTCCTTAGTTAACCTAAAAGAGCTACCCCCCAAACCCTCATTCTGTCATTTCTCTCATCACTCACCGCCGTTATATCCTCCCATCTCTCTCAAGCTCTCTCTGCTAAACCCTACTCTCCTCTCGCCGGTCGTTGGCTCGTCGGTAGCAATGGTGGTTCCACCACCACCCCTAGCCTCCATGGTTACCTCACATGCCGGATTCCTGCTACCCTGAGGTCCTCAAGGGACCAACAACTGTTTAGCTGACACCTATGGTCTTTTCATGTCGTTCTCAGGCCACCCTTGGTCGTCCGAGTAAGACCTTTCTATTTTCCGGCTAGATCCATGGCTTCTAAGTCGGAATCTCTTTATCTCTCTCTGAAACCCTAACTCATCTCGTGACTCTTTAGATCTGCAATAGATCTGAGTATATTCTGAGTTATCTTTACTGTTTTCCCTAAGAATCATCCCGATTTTTAAAACGTTTCTTCATCTTCAAAACTAGGGTTTCTTAACCCCTTTTCAAAAATGAATTTCCCTCTGATTTTCAGTATCATTCTATGATTCTTACTATGTTTAAACGGTTATTTAAGTTTTTCCCTTTTTATCTGATTCATTATGTTGAAAACCCTAAGTCTTTTGGTCTTAATCTTGGGTTTTGAGCCTGTCTTTGATAATTTGTTCGTTTAATCTGTATGTGTGCTTGTCTCTCATGAACGTTCTGTGCTTTTGTGATTTTTACCCTATTTGGCTTATTAGGGTTTCTGATTTTTGATTCTTTTTGCAAACCGCTATTTTTATCTCGCTTATTCTCAGAAATTTGTGTTAATCCCCATAATCAGTACTATGTTCTAGTTTGAATTTCTGATTTTGTGTAATTTGACTTTACCAGGCTTATTAGGGTTTCTGATTTCTTGCTTCTCCCTACTTATTTGTCTTTACCGTTTGAAGTTAACTCCCTTAATTGAGGAGTACTTATATTGATTGATTCTGAGTCCCCATAATTACTGCTTGACTTTGATTCTTTACCTTATTATTCTACTTAATTTCAACTATATATACATGCTCTCTCATTAACACCCACACATGAACACATTGGTTCAAAAACTATCTCTCACACTCAAAGCTTTCTTCTCTCCTTCTTTGTTACTTGCTACTCTTCTGAGTTAGCGGGCTCTAAGCCAAGGCTAATTATTGTGCTCTCCTATTCTTCAGTTTTGTGTTTGCTATCTTCTTTACTGGTATGTTTTGATTTCCATTTCAAGTCCCAAAACCAATATGTTTCTTTTACTGCTTCAGTTTATCCTGTTTCTAGTTTGTTTCTATCTATGATTTTGCTGTGCAACTTGTAGTTGACATGTTTACATTTTTGTCCATCTAGAATGTTATGTTATTGATTACTCCCCTTAGGATCAACATGACTATGTTACCCCCCTTTTGTAGTATGTCTCAATGTGACTTTGTTTAATTTTGTGTTTATCAGGTTTCTAGTATGAACCTTTCTTTGGCAAAACAAATTGTACCCTAAGTTGCTTGATTCTGTGTTGATTCTGGAGTTCAGGCTATTCCGTGCAAGAACTGCTATGCTTGTAAATTATGTGTTCTATGTGTCCCCAGTTCCCATCACCTCTGTGTGAAGGTTTGCTCCATGTGTGATGCTGAACCTGCTTTGGTTCTGTGTTTGATCTGTGTTTTTTAATTGCCCTACTCTCCTCAAAAGCTGTTTTACTAAACAACTCTCTCGTATTTTATAAAACTATTTTTATTGTTTTCCTATCAAACCTTTTCAAAATTATGTCAAGCACTCTCACTCTACTCTTAGGTCTTTAAGTTCTGCCCCTCCAATGTGTGACTGCTTTGGAATCCATGTGAGATCCCTCTGAACTCTGATGCACTGGGGCTGGCACTTCCACACTGCACTTACTCAGTTATGGTTATGAAATCTGGGTAGGAGCACTGCACGGGATCCTTGAGGTCCTTAGGGAACTCTGACACACCCACACATGAAAAGGTTATGAAAAACTTTGGCACTTGAGGTTGTAGGCAGTTTGGTATATCTGGGCCTGTTTCAGGCTCCCTATAGTGCAACTTCTTCTTTTCTTTTTCTAGTTATGTAATTCATTTCAATATTGGTTTGTAATAATTATTGTAAAACAACACTCGCTTAAATAACCGCTAAGGGGTGGGAAAGGGTAGATATAGATATGATGAACAGTGCGCTAATGCCACATGTAGCCCCTTTCTGAGGAGTGATTACTGGGCATTGTACTGATGTGATACTATAGGATAAAAAACCTAGGACTCCCCTATCCCTTACACATGTGTGCTTAGACTGTAAATCTTTGAAAACCTTATATATGTGCTTAGACTTTATATCTTGTAAAACGTTACTTCGCATGTGTGCTTAGACTGTGAATCTTTTCAAAACCTTTATTTGTTTAAGATTATTTGCTACTTGTTTAAATTCACAAAGCTTGTTTGGCCGGGAACCACAGTTGTGGACTTTGAGGGGTTCCTAACCTTCCCCTTGAAGTAATTTCAAGCCCTTACCCAATATCTTGTTATTCAAATCTGTGTTATAATGACCCTTAGTAGGTACCCTAATGCACCTTAATTTGTTAGGTGGCGACTCTTCAATTCCTTACATACCCCTTTTCCCAAAAGGAAACGAGTTGTCCCAATAATGTCAAAAACCCTGACTGATCCGAAAGGAGAGGAAAAAGAGGGCGCGGCAGCATGGCGACTCTGCTGGGGACTTCTAGGCTTTTACCATTTCAAACTGCTTTGTGAATTTGTCTTTATTTTGCTAAAACCTACACCCCTTTCCCTTTCCCTTTATGTGCAATTAATTGTTTACTTTCCCAAGTATTTATTCTTTTAAATGAAACTAACATGTTTCTTTTTGTTTTCCTTTGTAACTGCTTTTCAATCATAACCGTTGTATTTACCGCTTTCATCACGTGCAAATACATGACGACATGCTTTTATTGCTTATTTATTGTTGCATAATCATGCTCAACATTATATTCCACTCGTGCCTATACAAATCCTATAGCAACTCTTGATGAGTGGTTGCACTCTTCCTATTTTATATCACCCCCTAAATTCGGAAAGATTTATTTACGGTAAAACTATTCAATCAGCGGTGCAGTCGATGGTTCCGTGCCTTTCCCCCTCAAGTTGTCCGCTTGAGGATACCCGTATAAAACCTCATAGAAACCCTACTCTTATTATAACTGTACATGTGTCATGGTCAAACCTAGCCGGATTAATATGTTGTCCACATAATAACCTTTAGGAAAACCTTGTCCAAAAGTCCACTGGAGTTTCCATAATCCCAACGGACGCAACCACGATCTGTGCATTAATTTGGAGAGCTAAGTGCCAATATGCTAATCACTGATGTATAAGTAGTTGAATCTGGAGGGGGAAAGGGTCTAACCTTATCTGTTTTGCAGAAAATGAGGCACGAAGTCCCCCGGTTCGGCACGGTCCAAAGAATACCACCATTGTTGCTGGATTGGTGGGAAGACCTTTCGCCAAGTGACAAAGATACCTTCTGTTGGGCATGCACGACTTGGGGAACTTTATCGACAGAGCCAAGAAGATCAAGCCTGGGGAAGGTCCTTCCGGGACCAAGTAGATTAGATTTACCTGCTTTTTCAAATGTAATAAGGCCAAGTGCTATTAGTGACTTATCTTATTCCGTGTCGTTTTTGATTCATCTACTTTTACATTGATGAAATGAGACAATTATTGGCATCTAAGCTCTCCAATTCAACTTGTCGCTAGGCCTACCTCGGGTATAACGAGGCTCCCAAATTAGGACACACTTTTATATTCCCGTAATGTGTGTCTAAATACTGCAATACTTTCTCATGATCTTCGCTGACTTGGCAACTTTTTGTTTTGCTTTCTTTCTTTTTGATTATTCACCTCCCCAAAGGTTGGTTCGTGCATTCTGGCATCATCATCATATCACACAAGATCCAGGGCCCGACGAGTCTCTGGGTGGCAAGGCTGAACAAAGTTATTTATTTCATTTTTGCTAATGATTTCCTTTTCGCATTTTTTATTTTCCAATAAAATCCCGATGTTCCAAAATTGTTTGTTTAAATTATCAAAATCTCTTTTACGTTTCAACGAATTAGTATTTATTTATTACCGTTTTTCTCTCATTACTTTTATCTATACATCATTACTATTTCCTGTCCTGATGAACCAATGACTGTGACATGCAATGAGACAACACAACAAAAGGAAAACGATGCAGAAGAAGAGGATGTCATACCCGATGAAATTTCCAGAGAAGTTGAGGATTTCGAGAACATACCTAAGTCCAACCTAGACGAAACTGAGGTAGTCAACCTGGGAGATTCAGAGACTGTCAAAGAAACTCGCATCAACATCCATTTGTCACCATCAAAGAAAAAGGAATACACCCAATTCTTGAAAGAGTATGAGGATATTTTTTCATGGTCGTACAACGACATGACTGGTCTAAGTACATCCATTGTGTCTCACAAGTTTCCGACCAATCCAATGTGCCCACAGGTAAAACAGAAGCTCAGAAAGTTCAAGCCTGATATGAGTCTGAAAATCAAAGAAGAAGTTACCAAGCAAATCAACGCCAAGGTCCTCAGGGTAGTTGAATATCCAACGTGGTTAGCCAACATCATGAGAGTGACCAAGAAAGACGGAAAAGTTAGGGTCTGTATCGATTATCGGGATCTCAACCGGGCCAGTCCAAAGGATGATTTCCCCCTTCCAAACATACACATCCTGATTGACAATTGTGAAAAGCATGAACTTCAGTCCTTCGTGGATTGTTTTGCCGGATACCATCAGATTTGGATGGATAAAGAAGATGCTGAGAAAACGACTTTCATCACGCCGTGGGGAGTCTATTGTTATAAGATGATGCCATTTGACTTAAAGAATGGTGGGCCACTTATATGAGGGCTATGACCACTATCTTCCATGACATGATACATAAAGAGATCGAGGTATATGTGGACGACATCATTATCAAGTCCAAGAAAGCCACCGACCATATAGCAGGTCTGAGGAGGTTCTTCAACAAGTTACGGAAATACAACCTGAAATTAAACCCCACGAAGTGTGCATTCGGTGTTCCTGCCAAAAAATTACTTGGGTTCATTGTCAGCCGCCGAGGAATAGAACTGGATCCGTCAAAAGTCAAAGCCATCCAAGAATTACCACCGCCAAAGAACAAGAAAGATGTGATGAGTATCATGGGGTGCCTTAACTACATCACCTGGTTCATAGCCCAGTCCACGGTCATATGTGAACCGATCTTCAAGATGTTAAAAAAGGATGCTGCTACTAAATGGACCAAGGATTGTCAAAAATCTTTCGACAGAATCAAGGAATACTTGTCAACGCCACCAGTTTGGTCCCGCCCGAGCCAGGTAGACCCTTGCTACTCTACCTTGCAGTATTGATGGAGCTTTCGCCTACGTTCTGGGGCAGCACGACGAGACAGGAAGAAAGGAACAGGCTATCTATTATCTGAGTAAGAAGTTCACTCCATACGAGGCACGATATTCTCTACTGGAGAGTACCTGCTGTGCTCTAACCTGGGTAGCCCAGAACCTGAGGCACTACTTCTGTGCCTACACGACATATCTCATATCAAGGATGGATCCCTTGAAGTACATCTTTCAGAAGTCCATGCCCATTGGAAAGCTGGACAAGTGGCAAATTCTGCTAAGTGAATTTGACATCTATGTGACTCAGAAAGCGGTCAAGGGACAAGCATTGGCATATCATCTTGCCGAGAACCCTGTGGGAGGAGAATACGAAACTCTGAAAACATATTTTCCCAATGAAGAAGTATTATTCATAGGAGAAGACATTACTGAATCCTATGACGGTTGGAGAATGTTCTTCAATGAAACAACCAATTTCAAAGGGGTCGGTATTGGAGCTGTCTTGGTGTCAGAAACTGGCCAACATTATCCGGTATCTGCAAAACTCAGATTCCCCTGCACCAACAATATGGAAGAGTATGAAGCCTGCATCCTAGGGCTCAACATGGCCATTGACACGAATATTCAAGAGTTGCTAGTAATTGGTGATTCAGACCTGCTAATACACCAAGTACAAGGAGAATGAGTTACAAAGAATTCCAAGATACTGTCGTATCTGCACCACGTGCAGGAATTGAGAAAGAGGTTCACAAAGACAGAATTTTGGCACGTCCCCAGAATTCAGAACGAGTTTGTCGATGCACTGGACACTCTATCATCTATGATACAACATCCAGATAAGAACTTCATTGATCCTATTCCATTAAAGATCCATAGCCAGCCGGGATATTGTGCCCGCATTGAAGAAGAAGCATACGGAAAACCATGGTTCCATGATATCAAGGAATATCTGTTAAGGGGAGAGTACCCTGAGCTTGCAAATCACACTCAGAAACGCACGCTTCGGAGATTGTCCAACAGTTTCTTTCACAGCGGAGGAACCCTGTACAGGAGAACTCCCGATCTGGGATTATTGAGTTGTGTCGATACAAAGGAAGCCTTTAGACTACTCGAAGAGATACATGCCGGACTTGCGGCCCACATATGAATGGTTTTGTCTTGGCCAAGAAGATACTCAGAGCTGGCTACTTTTGGATGACCATGGAAACAGACTGCATCAAGTATGTCTGGAAATGCTACCAATGTCAGGTACATGCAGATATGATAAAGGTACCCCCAAATAAGCTTAATACGACAAGCTCTCATTGGCCATTCGTCGCCTAGGGAATGGACGTCATTGGACCGATCGAGCCTACAGCCTCAAATGGACACATGTTCATCTTAGTAGTTATTGATTACTTCACCAAGCGGGTCGAAGCAGCGTCCTACAAAGCAGTGACTAAGAAAGTTGTGGCAGACTTTGTCCACGACCATAATATTTTATCGGTTTGGAGTTCCAGAATCAATCATCACCGACAATGGCTCCAATCTAAACAGTGATATGATGAAAGCCATGTGCGAGACTTTCAAAATCAAGAACAAGAATTCAACAACCTATAGACCTTAGATGAATGAATCTGTAGAAGTTGCCAACAAGAACATCAAGAAGATATTGAGAAAGATGATAGAAAAACACAGACAGTGACACAAAAAACTATCATTTGCCGTACTGGGATACCGCACCATAGTCCGCACATCAACTGGGGAACTCCTTATTTGCTGGTTTATGGTACGAAAGCTGTTATTTCTGCTGAAGTGGAAATTCCTTCCTTAAGAATCATACAAGAAGCTGAGCTCAGCGACGAAGGATGGATAAGAAGTCGTTATGAGCGGCTAGCCCTCATAGACGGGAAAAGGATGAATGCAATATGTCACGGAAAACTTTATCATAGCAGAATGACCAGAGCCTTCGACAAAAGAGTCAAGCCGAGACAGTTCACACCGGGGCAGCTGGTGTTAAAGAAGATCTTTCCACATCAAGATGAGGCCAAAGGAAAATTCTCTCCCAATTGGAAAGGTCTGTATATGGTTCATCGAGTACTGATAGGAGGAGATCTCATACTTGCAGAAATGGATGGAGAAGTCTGGAAAAAACCAATTAATTCCGATGCTGTCAAGAGCTACTATATGTAATTATTTATGATGTAAACTAAACTACGCCCGACCTGATTCCCGTTTAAGAGGTGATACGTAGGCAGCACTATGGGTTCGGTCACAATTCAATAAAATCTCATTTTCTCCCCACAATTGGAAACTGGGTCCTCAAAATTCTGAAGCAAGTTCCGCCGACCGCAGCACGTGCAACAGTCAGAAATGTCAACCCATCAAACTGGGGCAGAATTTTGAGGAGGACCCTCAAAATTCTGAAGCATGAGAGGTCGCAATGTCTTGAACCGTTTCACGTTCGTCGGTTCATCTAAATTTCTTAAAATATATCTTATACTATGTCTTTGCAAAATCATGCATGCTTGCTTTCAAAATAGCTCTTTTTAGCAAATGCTACCCCGATAACTTGAATAGGATCATCAGGCCAGGCAGAACAATTTGAGCAAAGCCAGCGGGGATGCGAACCGACCTTTCCCATCCACAGAACTCACGATTTTTCTTTGGATGCAGGAACAAATGATAAACATGCTTCAAAGTCACAGTTGCAATTGCTGAAATTTGCTATCAGCACAAAGAACAAACATGCTCTGTAGTCACAATTCTCACAAAAATCGCAATGACGAAGCCTACTGCCAGCTAAGAAATTCTACTGTCATTTACTATTTAATCTTCTGCATAAGGCTAAGTTCTGCCTTCATTTTGCATAAGGCTAATATCTGCCTTCCATCTTGCATAAGGCTAAGCTCTGCCTTCATCTTTCATGTGACTAAGCTCTGTTCCGCATTTTGCATGAGGTTAAGCTCTACCTCCATCTGCATAAGGCTAATCTCTGCCTTCTCTTGCATAAGGCTAATCTCTGCCTTCATTTGCATAAGGCTAAGCTCTGCCTTCTTCTTGCATGGGACTAAGTTCTGTCCCGCATTTTGCATGAGGCTAATTTCTGCCTCCACATGCATAAGGCTAGCCGCTTCCTTCCTATCTACATGAGTTTAAGCTCTACCTCCATTTGCATAAGGCTAATTTCTGCCTTCATCTTGCGCGAGGCTAAGCTCTGCCTCCATTCTGCATAAGGCTAATAGCTTCCTTCCACATCTTGCATGAGGCTAAGCTCTGTCTCCATACTTGCATGAGGCTAAGCTCTGCCCCCAATTTTCTTTTCACCGAGACTAAGTGCTGTCTCTCAAGCATTATTTACTTCGCTTCTCTTTTGGGCTAAGCTCTGCCCTCAATTCACCAAGAATAAGCTCTACCTTGTGGAAGTCATATTACTGCATTTCATGGGCTGAAATATCACCAACCTGTCCAAAGGCGTCATAGTCTAACGACATCATCCTCATAGCCGGAAGACACCATGTCATGTCCTAAGGATATCCCTCAATCATGCACTATAATTATTCAAAGGCATCATAGCTCGTAGGCACCATCTTCATAGTCCGAGAACATCATTTCATGGCTTGCGAGTCTTTCATCAAACAATTCATGGCCCAGGACATCATGGCCTGAGGACGTCATCTCTAACCGTCCGAAGACAACTTTTATAGTCAAACGGGAACCTGCATCATGTTTAAATTTATGCACAATATACACTTGCGGTATTCTTATTTGCAGGCAACCCGGCGAGCAACGGCTATCCCAGAAGGAGCGATCCCGCTCCAGTTCTCCCAGCCATATCAAACCTAACCCCTTTCGTAAATCGTTTTCATTCATCCAACCCTAGATGTTGCGTCTGCTCTTGTCATAAATTCATCTGTATACTTTGCCGATGAATCCGGAACTACATACGGCCTGATTCCTGTAAAAGCAGGGATATGTAGGCAACTCAGAAACCAGGGCGCGGCCCTAAATCTCTCAAATCGTTTCGCTCGGTCAAAATTGGCCATCATATCATTACCCGACAACTCTTTCATCCTTTCCGGGTAAAGAAGGGCAGCTGTTGATACCCAATTTTTCCCAAAAAATATTTTGAAATTGCATATATACCTTCAAAATCATGCATTAATAGCAGTTGGTATTTCTCCATAATTTTCCTATATTTTTATTAATTTACCCAGCATTGTATTTCCAATAAATAATTACAAAAGTGCATCACAAATGATTTCAAAAGCATTTCTTGATTTAATTTATTATTCATGGTCCTATTAAGGCCAAATTATTCAATAAATATCCAATTTTGCATCTTATTGCAATTATAGCCCAATCATATAATTTTATACCATTTTTACCAAAAACTTAGTCATTTGTATTTTAAAATACTAAGTAATCAGCATGAAATTTATTTTTTTATGATTATTAGCTATTTTTAAAAATTATTTTAATTAATTTAATTGGGTATTTAACAAATAGCCTAATTTCATTTCAATTCTAGCCTAAAATAAACCAGCCCCAAACCCCAATTAAATTAGCCCGATACCCAGGCCCAATCCACTAAAATTACCCGGGCCAGACCTGATTTAATCTCGACCGTTGATCAATTTTGATCAACGGACTAGATTCACTCTTTCCTTAATTAACCTAAATGACCTACCCCACAAACCGTCAAAATTCCTTCTTTAAGAATGCGGTATGGATACGAAGTTGCTATGAACAATTAGCTCTCATTGACGGGAAAATATTGAATGCGGTATTCCACAGTCAACTTTACCAGAACAGAATGTCCAGAGCTTTCAACAAAAGGGTCAGACCTAGAAAATTCACACCGGGGCATCTGGTGCAGAAGCGGATCTTCCCGCATCAGGATGAATCCAAAGGGAAATTTTCACCCAATTGGCAAGGGCCTTACATGGTTCACAGAGTACTAACGGGAGGAGCACTCATACTTGTAGAGATGGACGGAGAAGTTTGGCCAAAACCTTTCAACTCAGATACAGCCAAAATATACTATGTTTAGATTATTTACATTTTTTCATATGATGTAACTGGACTACGCTTGAACTGATTCCCGTTTAAGAGGGGATACATAGGCAAACTTGTGGATTTGGTCACAACTCAATAAAATCTTCATTTTCCACCATGGTCAGAAACTTGGGCAGAATTTTGAGGAGGACCCTCAAAATCTCGGAGCAGGTCTAGCCAATTCGTCATATGCAGAACAGTCAAAGAATTTCTTATTGAACTAGGGCATAATTTTGAGGTGGACCCTCAAAGTTCTAAGGACAAGAAGTCGCAATGTCTCTAATGTCACAGTCATTGGTTCATCTAATACTTCTATTTTTTTTTAAAAATAGCTATATTCATCAAATGCACGCATATAATTTTTTCGAAAAATTTATCTTATAAATAGCCAAATGCTACCCAGGGTAACTTGAGACGGATCTCTATACAAGGAAAAAGCGAAGCAAAGAAAGCAAGCAAAGGAACGAACTAACCTTCCCGGCAAAACTCACGATTTTTCTTTGGATGCAGGAACATGAACATTTGCAAATACACACACACATAAAAAATCATAACGGCAAGTCGCCAAACGCAAACACGTCTCCAGATAAGAAATACTCTGCTATCACTCATCGTCTTTTCTTTGGATGAGGCTAAGCATTGCCTCCCTAAGGCTAAGCATTGCCTTTCTTTACATGAGACTAAACCCTGTCTCCTTTTCTTGCACGAGGCTAAGCATTGCCTCCCTAATTGCATAAGGCTACCTTTATTTGCATGAGACTAATCCATGTCTACTTTTCTTTGAATAAGACTAATCCCTGTCTCCTTTTCTAGCATGAGGCTATGCATTGCCTCTATAATTCCATAAGGCTAAGCATTGCCTTCCGTTACATGAGACTAAGCCATGTCTTATTTTCTTGCATGGGGCTAAGCATTGCCTTTCCTTCGATGAGACTAAGCCCAGTCTCCTCCTCCTGCATGAGGATAAGGATTGCCTCCCTAATTGCATAAGGCTAAGCATTGTCTTTCTTTGCATGAGACTAAGCCTAGTCTCCTCCTCCTACATGAGGCTAAGCATTGCCTCCATAATTGCATAAGGCTAAGCTTTGCCTTTCTTTTCATGAAACTAAGCCCTTTCTCCTTTTCTCGCATGAGGCTAAGCTTTGCTTCTCTAATTTCATAAGGATAAGCTCTGGCTTTCCTTGCATTATACCAAATGCTATGCTATTTGAAATCTAGCACTATTTTCAACTTTCCCAGGGCTAAGCTCTTCCCCAATCTTATACAAGACTAAGCTCTGTCTTGTTTTTCTTCGCATATGACCAAGAATCATGTCTATGCATCTCATGGGCCGAAACATCGCCATTTTGTCCAAAGTTGTCATCGTTCGAAGGCATCATCCTCATAGTCGGAAGACACCATGCCATGGCCGAAGTATCTCTCAATGTTGCACATAATTATTCAAAGGCTTCATGGTTAAGAGGCACCATTTTTATGGCCCTAGAGGATCATTTAATGGCCTGTGAATCCCTTATCATGTGATCCATGGCCCAGGACATCATGGCCTAAGGACATCATCCTCATCGTCTAAAGACAACTTTCATGGTCCAAAGGGAATTTGCATCATGTTTAAATTCTAGAAATAATCCCATATATACTTGCATGCATTGTGTTTAAGTTTTGCAGGTGATCCAGGAGGTAACCGTTCTCTTACGGGAGCAATCTTCGCTCTGGTTTCCGTTCGATGCTCATATCCTGAAATTACCTTAAATGCAGACACTTCCGTTATCCGCTTCCACTTGATAACCATTCAAATGCTCATCCATAACTATTTTGAGATACATACATTCACAATTTCATATAAACTTCTCTGATACTGTCCTACCTAAAGGAATGCTTTCCAAGCATACTACCATTCCCACAATAACTCTATCGACTCAGTTCACCGCTGGATCCAGAACTACACACGGATTGATTCGCGCAATACCAGGGATATGTAGGCAACTCAAAAACGGGAGTTCGACCTCTATTTTTCAAATCATTCAAAATCGATCATTATTTTCTTTACCCGACAACTCTTTCATCATTCCCGGGTCAAGAGGGGCAGCTGTTGATACCCAATTTTTTTCTCATATTTTAAAAATGTATATATACTTTCAAAATAGCATATTTGCATCATCATTTAGTTTACAAACCTATGAAAGTATTTTCCATGATTTTTCATAATTTTTAGAAGCTCTAAATTAATTTCTTTCTGCATTTTATTATATAAATATCCAATAGTTATCCTTCAAATTACTTTTATGATGATTTAATCATCCAAACTCATTATTTACACCAACATGTATGTTTTATAATACTTTACTTTATTTTTCTATAATTGCATTTGCATTTTTAGGCTAATTGCACATCTTTACAATAATAACCTATATTCATGTATAATTATATTACTTGTGCCAAAATAAATTTTATATTTTTATAATGTTGAGTTATTATTTCCAATCATTTTAGTACATAAATAATATTTTTTGTTATTAATTAATTACTTTTATAAATTATTTTTGATAAATATTTGGTATTTTAACAACAACACATTTTTAAACCAATTTCGGACAAAATAAATGGCTCAAAACCCTCAAACACCTAGCCCAAATACCCCAACCCAAACCAAATTATCCGAACCCTCTAAACCCGATCGGGACCTGCCTAGCCAACCCGACCCAACCACTTTAAAATCCTGGCCGTTGATCTCTAAGATTAACATCCCACATCTAATCTTCCCCTTTTAGTTAACCCAACCCCAAACCTAATCTATTCCTCTCTAACCCGCCGCCCTCACACTATCTCCACCTCCCCTTCTCTCTCTGAAGAACCCTAACTGCTGCCCCCTAAATCCTTCTCCTAATCACACTAAATATGGGATTCGACTGCCATTTCTTGCCATATCTGACCCCGTTTTGGTACAAGTTGTTCTCTTATGGTATTACCTAAGTGCTTGCCTATACATGGCAAGAAAATCTCTTCCGAAATCTAACCAAGATGGTTGAAATCTCTGATTTTGAGCGCTATTTCGTCTATATACATTGTATGCTACTATGTGAGTCCGAATTTTGTTTAAATTATGTTGATTTTCACTTTTTCTAAAAACTAGGGTTTACAGATCTCTCTCTTAAATTGATTTCAGACCGCTTTGCATGTTTATTTACCTTATTTGTTTCTTAAATTACTCTATTTCCTTGTTTACTGTTCGATTTTTACTACTATATAAACCCCTCCCCCATTCCCTCTTGGACAGACTTGAATCATAAAAATTTCCACTGAAAAACTAAGCCTTTCACTCTGTTATTCATTTATTCTCTTGTTCTATTTTGACTCTTGGCCGGCTGAAAGCCAAGGCCACCAGATTTTCTATTTTTCGACCTTCCTTGGGTGTGAGCACTGCCCTGGGTTCCTTCAAGGCCTTCGGAAATTGACGCATCTAAGGTTCTGGGTCATATTGTTGTGTTAACATTCAAGGCGATTCTGTTCTTTTCTTGTTTTTCTACTTGTTGAGTAATACCTATTTAGTTCTCAACCTTTGCAATGTTCATTCTCTTATGTTCTAATTAACATATCCATGTTTCTGAAATTGCATGACTTAACGTATTTTCTTGACTCTCTTTATGTGTGATTATGCTTATGATATAAACCTCTCTAGCATCGGCTCATGCCTAAACTGTTAGTTCTAAAAAAGTATTTATGTTTTACTTGAGTAAGTTGGACAGTTTGGAGTTTGTTTAGCTTAATGTATTGGTAATTTAGTGTAAAAAAGTATTTACACTGGTTACATGGCTTCATTCTGTTTCCTGCCTAATTCTGGGTTTCTATAGTGATTAATTTATATCATTAGTATGCCCTAATCTGTATTGAAACCCTCATTCTAGCTATGTTTTGCTTCTGTGATCATTCTATCACTTAATATGTTCTTGCCTTGCTCAATTCTGTATCCCTAGCAACTAGTTAGAACCTTTTAGAATAGCTTCTTATCTTGTGTTCCCTATAACACTTGATTCTTTTTTGCCTTATTAGTATGATTTATACTGTTTAACCTCTTGGTGTTTAGCATAATTTGACCCTTAGGCTTGGACCTTTTAAGTTAATGTTCTATGTTTGTCTTATTTGGCATAATGACTTTGCTTATTAGTTTGTAATCCAAGAAGCCATAATCCCCCTTGCTTCTTACAGATATACCTTGCCTCAATGTGCTAAGTGCGGACTTGCAACATTAACCTATCTCTTGAGTTTGTGTACCCTCTGTGTTGATATGTTCATTGTGTGATCACTTTTGCAATGCCTATTTCTAAAAACGCAAATGCACTTCTTCAAGATCTGCTATTTGACTATTATTTTCATTCTCATTAGTTTTTTACCTATTTATAAACCTATAATTCTTGGCCGGTTGAAAGCCAAGGCCACTAAAGCTTCTCTATTAACCTTCCATAGTGTGAGTATTGCTCGGGGTCCACTTTGAGACCCTTGTGAACTTTGACACACCAGGGCCTAAGTTTCTTAGCCATTTTTCTTGACTACTCAGTTCTTCCTATTGAATAGGCCAATTGAATTGTGTAAATGACTATTTTCCTGGATCCTATGATCAAACTATGGTTGTTGGGTTCCCGTATTATTTCAGGGCTATGTTGAGATTCGTGTGGAGACAAAGTTGAAGGCTTGGCAGGGATGGGTACCTTTTGGTCCTGTCTGGGGCCTACTACAGTTATTTGTACCACTTTGTAATTTTATTCACCTATTGGGCCTATAATAATTCTGTAATAACAATTGGGGTACTAGTGAAATTGGGAAAAACGGGTCTAGTCTAATGTTTCCACTCTCACACGTTATTACCTGCCTATTATGTTGCACCATAGTGATTATTTGCTCTATGTTAGATACCATGCCCATAGGATCGCGTTGAGTAATAAATACCTGCTCTTCACAATATTCGTGTAGACATCATGCCTATAGGAATATGATTGAATTGGATACTAATACTGTTATTCCCATCGTATTGCTCGCCTAGAAAACATGCCTATAGGAATGAAAGGATAAAGAACCATTTTCAATTTCAAATTCTTAGAAGTCCTGCCTATAGGATCTTGTTGCTCGCCTAGAAAGTATGCTAATAAAATCAAACGCTGGCAGTTTTGAACTATCAAACCATTTCACTGCCTTATTGCACAAACAATTTAGATATTATGCATATAGGATTTGTAATATATACGATCTGCAAATTCGTTGTCCTGAGAAAACAACACTGCCTGTACGTTTAGAATTCAGAATCACATAGAAGCCATGTCTATAGGATTTAAGGACTCCATTTCGTCTTAATTCTGCAATTTGCCAACTGCCTAATATGTGAAATCTGCCCGCGTGCATTTGTTTGTCTAATTGCGGAGGCTAATGTGAGCCTTTAAATGGATTTAATTGCAGTCCTATTTGTTTTTATTTTTCGC
Source organism: Nicotiana knightiana (assembly GCA_005239525.1). NCBI lineage: Eukaryota > Viridiplantae > Streptophyta > Magnoliopsida > Solanales > Solanaceae > Nicotiana > Nicotiana knightiana. The sequence continues at coordinate 81,770 of ML419437.1, forward strand.
CTAGTTTTAACATTTTGAGCAGCGTAAGTTAAGTCTAGAACCACTCAAGATAGAGGTCCAAATGACTCCTGGACAATAGGCCATGGGACGGGTAGTGCACGCATAAGGCACAATTTAGAATCAACTAGTGCACTTTAGGTAAAAACTTAAAGATAGTAATCACATAGCAGGAGATGATAGTCTGTGCCCGCTAAATAATACGAATAACACCCTGTCTCGAGGGAGTTACGAAGTATTATTTATGTTGCACGGGGTGATCCTTTAGGTTAAACAACTTAGGACCCCCATCTTTTCTTTGAATCAAGTGTTTGTACTCAAAGTATTTTAATAAAAAATTTCCCCAAACTTCTTGCTCTCTTTGTCTTTCTTTATCTAACTGATTCATGTAATTCGAGTTTGGCCGGGACCCATAGTTGTTGACCTCAAAGAGTGCCTAACACCTTCACTTCGAGGTAATTTCGAGCCCTTACTTGACCTTTGGTGATGCAAACTAGTAAACCCGAGTCATATGCATATAGGTTCCCTAACGCACCTTAAAATTTTTAGGCGGCGACTCTCCTATTTGAATACCTCCTTACAATAGTTGTCAAATGTCGAAACCCAATTCCGCGAGAAAAAAAGGTGCGACAATCGGCAGTATAAACCGCCAAACCCAAGAAGCTTCTGATCTCCGTGGATGAAGTGGTTCTAGGAAAGTTCTGAACTGCCTCAATCTTCTTAGGATCTACCTGAATACCCTCTGCTGAAACAACGTGCCCCAAGAAAGCGACTGAATACAACCAAAACATGCACTTCGAAAACTTGGCATATAACTGGCTTTCTCTAAGAGTATGAAGCACAACCCTAAGATGCTGCTCATGGTCATCTCGACTGCGGGAGTAGATGAGGATATCATCAATAAACACAATCACAAATGATTCTAAATAAGGCTTGAACACTCGGTTCATCAAATCCATGAATTATGCTGGGGAAGTTTTCAACCCAAAGGACATCACCAGAAACACATAACGCCCGTACCGAGTCCGAAAAGCTATCTTAGTGACATCGGATGCCCTAATCCTCAACTGAAGATAGATAGACCTCAAATTAATCTTCCAAAACACCTTGGCACCCTGCAACTGATCAAATAAGTCATCAATCCTTGGCAATGGATACTTGTTCTTGATGGTGACTTTGTTTAACTGCCGATAATCTATGCACATCCTCATCGATCCATCCTTCTTCTTCACAAACAACATTGCTGCACCCAGGGTGAGACACTAGGTCTAATGAAGCCCTTATCAAGTAAATCCTGCAACTGTTCCTTCAATTCTTTCAACTCTGGCGGGGCCATACGGTATGGCAGGATAGAAATGGGCTGGGTGCCTGGAGCCAAATAAATACAAAAATAAATATCCCCAGCAGGTCTGCAGGAAATACGTCTGGAAACTCATGAACAACTGGCACCGAATCCATGGAAGGAACCTTTGCACTAGAATAGCAAACATAAGACAAATAATCTAAACACCTCTTCTCGAACATACGCCGAGCCTTCATATAAGAAATAACCCTACTGGTAGAATGGCCAGAAGAATCTGTCCACTCTAATTGAGGAAACCCCGGCAAGGCTATGCTCACTATCTTGATGTGACAATCCAATATAGCGTGATAAGGTCACAACCAATCCATACCCAAATATAACATCAAAATCAACCATATCGAGAAGTAGTTGATCTTCACTAGTCTCAAGACTCCTAATAGTGTCCACACAAGAATTCAATTTAGACCATTTTTGAAAAGTCAACACCCGGGCCCGCATGGTCCAAACCCAAAATTCGGACCAAAACTCGACTACACATTCACCCTCGAGTCCGGTTATGTAATTTATTTTTGAATCCGACCTCAATTGGAGGTCTAAACCCCCAATTTACAAAATCCCTAGTTTCTACCCAAAAAACCTCCAATTCCACTATGAAAACTTTAGATTTTAGGTTCAATCTTAGGAAAAAGTAGTGGAAGATTGAAAGAAATTAGTTTAAGATCACTTACCAAAGATTTGGCGTAGAAATTTTCTTTGGAAAATCGCCTCTTATGTTTCTAGGTTTGAAAATTTGAAGAATGAATCAAAACTCCCGTCTAAGTCATATTTCTTCAGTTGCAGATGTCGCATTTGCAACCTGGGCTTCGCAAATGCGAAGCCCGCAAATGCGAGCATGTAAATGAAATGTGGAACCATAAATAGAGATCGAGTATTTTTTGGATTCTTTATTTTATTTTTATTTTTATTAAGTTCAACTAATTTCCTTT
>ML419439.1:657-111318 GCA_005239525.1 Nicotiana knightiana
TATTTGTTTGAGTTTAGTTTAGTTGATAGTTAATCACAAGTCCCTGTGGGTACGATATCTGGACTTAAAATCCTATATTACTTGTCGACCACGTACACTTGCGTGTGCATTGGGAAATCAACCAACAATGTACCTATGCAACTCTTCTCTCTTTTTTTCCTCCAGCTTTTAGCCAATATCTAGGCCTCACTTTGTAAACATATACAGATCTTGATAACATATTTCTCTGGACATCTATAGGTATACGAAATTTCTTCGCTCGTACTTTGTTGAACTTACGAATATTGCTACCAAACTCCAGGTTACTCTCGTTGCTTATCCTATATGTATAAATCTATGTCCTTTAATTCTTCGTCATTACTGTTCATCTTAAGAATGATGGCCTAATCTCATATCATACTTTGTATCTTTTATCCATCCATTGTTGATTCACCTCAATATTGATCTACGATCTACCACTAATAACATGAAACCTCTTACATAATACATTGTCACTAGGGCTTACGTCTCATTGGTAGATATCGGAAGTGATTAGACTAATCCCCTTGGGGGCGATACCATACTTTCATAACCGTATTTCATAGAATCCCACTGTGATTCACCTTATGTGGGTATTTTAATCATGTTAATTCATGAAATCATTACTCAGTCGAAGGTCCAAACGTCATTCTTTATCTATCACAATACACCCTCATCTACTATCATGGCAACATTCCATATCTTCTAAATGCTATTAGTCTTATACTCCTTTGAGTTCATTTAGGCTATACTGATCTTTCTATAACTTAGAGAAACCATCAAATTTCTTGTTTTTCATGAGCTTAATCCCGAGGACTTATCCATTCTCGTCACCTTCTCACTTGCCTTTTCTTATCCTTACTCGTGGCTTCCTAAAACCTTGTCGCTTTACAATACTTCATCTTGCAACCTATACATATCTATTTATACTACTCGAAACCTTCCTTCAACCTGCTTGCACCACATATTTCCTTGTGTGATTTTAGAACATCAAGCGAGACATCATATCGTCTCTAACTCCTCTTTACTCTCTTAACTGGACCTCTCGATACCTAGAACTCATTGATTGGAAGATATGTCACTTACAATGCTGGTATCATTCCTGTATACTCAATCCCAGTGCTTCTATCCCTCTATCTGAAGTATAGATTATTCACAACCTTCTTCACCTGAGTATCTCGTACGTTGTTCACCTTTACCTTACTTACCTTAAAATATCGCCTCATATTCTTCTATCTCCTTCGTGAACTCCCTTCTACATAGGTATGATTCACATCCACAACTTGAATTTCTATAATAATACTTGCGCCTCTGGTGCATACACAATCCGATGAAAGCTTCATATTGACTTCTTTTGAGGCTGGTACTTTTCTAAGTGACTTTATTGTAGAGCCGTCATAGAATATGGCTACTGTACTATCTCTCTTGTACTTATGATATTAAGAGTGATTCTGCAATGTTCTCAATCACGAGGTCTACAATTTTCTTGGTCCAATAATCAGATTACTGATTTACTTGGTTGATGTAACTCTTTAGTTACCTATTCCTTCTGATTAGCCTTTATGTAAGCTTAACCTATATTCCGATCCGCAGCTCATGATATTATTTATTACTTTAGCCTTTCATTGGCGCTATGAAATATCTATGATACAATCTTCTAACAATTCAATCCTTTGTCTATATCCTAGACTCAATTATTTCTTTTAACTTATACTGGAGTCTTCTACGGCTGTATGATTGTCAACATATATGCTGCATGGATAATACTCCGAAATCTTGAGTGCATTCATAATGTAACTAACTCTGGATTATCGATCGAATAATTCCTTTCGTTCCTTCTCAATTTTCTTTAAATGTAAGCAATTACTTTTCCTGGTCGTTATTCCACTTGTTGCACGAATACTTGGCTTATCTTAGTGCCCACACATATTGGAATTTCCATACAATCCATATGATCTTGAATATCACCTTTTCATTTTTTTTCCGTTCATTAGCCACGATAGGTGCCACTTTCTTATGAAGTGCATAAAATATTGTTGTGAGACTGTTGTTACAAGACCATTTCCTCTTTAGGTCATTGTTCTTAGGTTAAAGCCCCTTTCCTTGTTTCCTCAGTTAGTCTTTGGTTGTAATACTTAGGGAAGACCCTCTAACTTTTGTAAAGCTGCGAGCTTTTTACATTGTATACCCATTCAAAGTTTTGATATTCGTACTCACCTATAATTATCCTTAGTTACTTACATCCAACCTCATGTGCTCGTATAGTTTCTTCTGAACTGAAGTTTTCACTGTCTTCCCAGTGAGACTCTCTTTTATTTTCGTAAAATTCATACGGTACCTTTAACAACCCCAAACCTTATCAGAATAATTCTCAAGGGCCACGATATCATATCTGCAAGACTGAATTCCCCATGTTGGTTTTATCTGTTTATTTGCACGATCTATTGATTTGTTTGTATCCTCTTATCTAGCCATAACCAGGATCTTTCTAAATCAACTACTAACTATGCGTTGGTTCATTTTCATATCAATATTCCGCGTAATCTTTCTTGGGTTATTTTCCTTGTCTTAAATTACGTTTCATACTGGCTCCTTATTTATCAATAACATCTCAGACAGGAACCCTTACTTCCTCTCCTTGATGTCGTGTTTGCATAATGTTCTAGAGTCGTAGCATATCTTTAGGCTTTGAATAAGTGAAATCTCATCCCTTTTCCATTGTTATCGCATTCTTCCTTTACCATTCCACAATTACCAGAACCACTTAATTCTGACTTAATGCCACATCACTCCATATTCCCCTCTTTAGGGGACTACTAAGATTTAGTGCTATGATGATCTACGTATAGATGTTTTACCTCTTCATCTTCGGCGCCTTTTCACATCATCGATGACCCTTACTTTCCTTGCGGTAATCCTTCTGTACCAATGATAACAAAATTCCGTACTCGCGAGGGTGACACTTAGTGTAACTGACACACACAATCCCTTAAGCTTAACTTTTCTCACATTGCTTGCTTTAGGAAAGCGTCTTCTTGAATGACCTTTAAAGGTTATTCTTTAATCGTCCATTCTATTATCATCGGAACACAATCTCTGAAATTCTCGTGATGCCGACTATTATCAAATCATTCAGCCCCTAATTGATGTTTAGTTTATCTTGTTCACCAACCCGTACTGATTTCTATTACTCTAGGGTCTAACTTTTCCTTCTGGTAGTGGCGTTAGATTCACAAACTTATTTCTCGAAATGAGGATATGACTTTATGGCCTATACTCTTTTGTTGTCTCAAGTCCTGTCACCTCTCGTATTTCCCTTCACTTGACTATAGACTCTATAATATCATCACTTTTTTTATCTACCATCCTCATCCATGTATCACCTCTTACTCATAATGCTTCTTTAACTCTCTTCTTATTTCCCTGCTAATATTTCTGTCTATCACTTTATTTTGGAAACTTCAACAAGACATTCTTTTGCTTTTAGCTCCCCTTGCTCCATCCACTGGCTCTCCGGGTTGCCTAAAATTCTCTATCTACTAGGTACGAGAGCCATACTAAGGTAATAATTATCCCTTCCAGGATTCCAGTGCCTTTCTTTGTAAGAGTTTTTTTTTCAATATTGTAGTATTCATATCTAGATGTACTATTCTAGAATGCACCATCTCGGTGTCTCACAAGGAGAATTATTACCACGTTTGTAATATCCTTCAAAAATGTCAGCTAACGCTAACAATCCATCCAACATTTTGGGTTACTCTAACCCCAAAATGGTTTCACATCCCAATTCGAACCTAGTTTCCCCAAATATCCATAATACAACAGGGTCCATCCTCGAAAATCTTAGCCATGTCAATTGAAAAAATATCCAACCCAATTCGGGGACAAATTGCATGATTCAGAGCATCGGAGAGTGCTCTCCAAGTCAAACACCAGCTTCTCATCAAATTTTAGTCCCCCCATTGTACCAATCATCTCCCCAGATGTGCCGCAACTCTCCGCTATGCTCCAGGACGCTGGAAATGGAGTTCTGGCGGTCTAAAATGTTAGAAACTAATACAAATTGAGCTTTGCTGCTGTAGAGATTGACTCTAACATCTCAAACTACAACACCAATAGCCCAAGTGCCCCAATTTTGCAAAAATCCACCCCTGCAGAGTTGAGCATGCCAGGTGCTCAAAAAAAATGCCACAGACGTTTCTAAGGTCCAAATTGAGGGGAAAACCTTTGTTCGTGCCTCCAAAAGTCCTCCAAAATATAGTCACTTTACAAGAACCAATTCAAAAATATGATGATCATCTGTTGTCTTCTTCACCAGTTACACAAGGGGTCAACACTAGTATCTCTACTGTCCAAGCTGAGAAAATCCATGAGGATAGCTTTCCTGATGCCACAACAAACTCTCTTGCCAGTACTTCTATCACGACATATATTCCCAACCCACGGGATCCTAATGGCGCCTAACATCACACTTGCTAGGCAAGCTAGTGTTAGAACTTAACTAACCATTTTCTTTTCAAAAATTTATTTAAACATGAGTAGACAGTCCAAAATCAATACAAAATCTAAAACTATCCAATAAATGATATCAAGAATAATATTCGAAATAATGAAACGAACCACGAACTAATGTTATTATATAGCTACCCAGGGTCTGGAGTGACAATTCACGAACTACTAAAAAATACTACAAGTATTTGGCTGAAAGAAAATATATATCTGTTTTGAATGAAATAAAACAGTAACTAAATAATGTGGAGAAGACTCACAAGAGTCTGCGGACGCCTGCAGATCTACCTCGTGTCGCCGTGCGAATAATCAACTACAGCTCAGCTATCAACTCTGACTGGAACCTGGATCTGCACAAGAAATGCAGAGTGCAGTATCAATACAACTGACCCCATGTATTGGTAAGTGCCAAGCCTAGCCTCGACGAAGTAGTGACGAGGCTACATCGGGGCATTTATCTAGATACAATGTATAATAAAGCAATAATGATTTACTAAACTAAATAAACAATAACTTGCAGCAATTAAGAAAATAACTCAACTGTCTTTTCCAGATCTTAGCTATAACCAATCCTTAGGAAAATTTGCAAAATTATGTTTAAATAACGGTAAGAGCAGAATATGAAATAACAACAATAAAACAGTGAGTATTCCAGTCTTTTATTATATAACCAGTAAAACATGAATATTCTCCCTGATTTCTCCTTGTTGCGGCGTGCAACCCTTTTTACCTATCCACCCTTATTTCTCCTCCCTATATATATCACCCTTATTTCTCCTGTTGCGGCGTGCAATCCGATCCCACCTATCCACCCTTATTACTCCTTGTTGCGGCGTGCAACCCGCTCCCACCAGACAATCACATCTCATTATTTATAATAAAGGCTTCTCAATTTAGATCAAAGTCTTTCACAGTATTTATGTCTCAACAATTGTAAACAGAAAGTTGTACTATTCAGAAGCTTCACCAATTATCATTACATAATGAAACCAACCGGAATGTATCATAAAACATTGTCAACCAGCTCAACCTTTTATGTACCACAATAAAGACAAGGGAACAACTAATACTTACAAATGCGTGAAACAATATTTAACGAGAAGTAGACGAAAATAAGTAGACATGGAGGCATCAAAATCATGAAAACAATTAAGACATGAATATAATAAATTGGAATCGGAGAAGGGAACATGCTAAACAGATAATTTGGTGGCGCATAGGTACTCGTGACCTTACCTATACACCACATACATGCAATTTCACATAACATTTAAGTTGGGGATTCCTAATCCCTCAAGTGAAGGATAGACCAAACACTTACCTCAATTGCGTAAAATCCTACTCCGGGGTGCCCTCGTCTCTGGAGTCGGTCTCCAAAAGCTCTAATTTAACCATAATCATATTAATACCATTAACATAGGCTAACGAATCGAATTCCACAATAAAAACTACAAGATATGCCAAAAATCCGAAATCAGTCAAAAATTACAGAATTAGAAACATCGTTCCCTCCTGAGTCTAACCATATTAAATTTGTAAAAATCGGACTCCGTTTGGTCCCTCAAATCCTCACCTCAAACTCTCCAAAACTCAAGTCCTAACTCTCTCAATTTCACTCTGAAATCATCAATCAAATCCCAAAAATGAAGATGTATTCAGGAAATATAACCAAAACCGAATAGAGAATACTTACCCCAATTCATATAGTGGAAATCACCTCCAAAATCGCCCAAATCTAAGCTTCCCAACTCAAAATATGACTGAATGAACAAACCTTTATTTTATATATTTTTCTGCCAGTTATTCTGCCTCGCTTCTTGTGCCAAACGATCTCAAAACTCTCTTTTCATTCATACAATTGATTCCTTGTGAAATTTTAGTCAATTTAGGCTTTCGAATCACTCAATTTGACCTTATAATGAATGAGATATGTTGGTTTCAATGTTTGCAAATAGTGCAGATTTTTAAATACGCCGTCAGTGGCAATTCTGTAATTAATCTGAAAAACCTAGCAACCTAAATTTTAGTAAAATGACCATAAAACCTCATACGATGTCCAAATTCGGTGATTCTTTTTACTACGGGTCCATAATTATGATACGTATCTAATGCTTCAATAAATAAAGAAATCAGAGCTCATTTGTTCAATATGATATCATTTACGCTTGAAGAAACGGCGCCGCAACATATCAAATCAACTCGGAATTAACTAAAATTTTGCACAAGAGTCCTAATACATCATACGGAGCTACGTTTTCCCCGAAACTATCGTGCAAAGTGAAAATTCCCAAAACGACCGGTCGAGTCATTACATTCTCACCCACTTAAACATACGTTTGTCCTCGAACTTGGCAAAAGTTGTTCCAAAGCCATCAAACCACTGCATGAGCTCACCATACATACACCCGAGGGTGATTCCCCATTACCCAAACCTATGTAGGACTGACAATGCAATTTAACCGAAGATCTCACTTCATCCTTAGTCCATAACCTTAGGACAAAACCAAATCTTAACATCTGAAATTCATCGTAGGACTCGGATCTCGCATCATCTCACTGTATAACCTGAGAAAGCCATAATTCCAACCCAGGGTACAATCACACGATGTTCCAAACAACTGAAATGCCCGTAGCAATATTTTTGACCACCATAGTTGCTCAGATAACATTCTAGACGTCGGCAATACACTTCACATTGAATAGAACCTCGTTCCGGACCTCCTAAACTAAGTTTGTACCCAACAACCGAGCCTTTCCCAGATCAAACCATCCAACTGGCGATCTTCACCGTCTACCATATAATGCCTCGTAGGGAGCCATCTGAAGGCTCAACTGGTAGCTATTACTGTAGGCAAACTCCGCTAACGGCAAGAACTTGTTCCAATAACCACCAAAGTTAATAACACGATCGCCTAGCATATCCTCCAAGATCTAAATAGTAACCTCGGTCTGCCCGTTCATCTGAGGATGGAATGTTGTGCTCAACTCAACCCGTGTACCCAACTCACGCTGAACTGCCCTCCAAAAGTGCGAGGTAAACTACGTACTCCGATCAGAAATGATAGAAAGGGGCACACATTGAAGACTAATAATCTCTCGAATATATACCTTTGCCAATTGCTCCGAAGTATAAGTACTTGCCACCCGAATGAAGTGTGATTATTTAGTCATCCTATCCACAATAACCCAAACTGCGTCGAACTTCCTCTAAGTCCGTTGGAATCCAACAACGAAGTCCATAGTGATACGCTCCCACTTCCACTCAGGAATCTCTATCTGCTGAAACAAACCAACGGGTCTCTGGTGCTCATACTTTACCTGTTGACAATTCAAGCAACGAGCCACATAAGCAAAAATGTCCTTCTTCATCCTTCGCCACCAATAATGTTGCCATAGGTCCTGGTACATCTTAGCAGCGCCCGAGTGAATAGAATACTTAGAACTGTGAGCCTCTTCAAGGGTCTACTCATGAAGCCCATCTATATTAGGCACGCACACTCTACAATGCATCGTCAAAATACCGTTATCTCCAACTGTAACCTGCTTAGAACCACCGTGCCGAACTGTGTCCCTAAGTACCATAAAATGCGGGTCATCATTCTGCCGATCTCTGATACGCTCAAATAAGGAAGACCGAGCGATTGTACAAGCTAAAACACGACTGGGAGAAATATCCAACCCCATGAACTGATTAGCCAAAGTCTAAATCTTTGAAGCTAACGGCCTCTCACCGACTGGAATGAATGCAAGGCTGCCCATACTTACTGCCTTCCTACTCAATGCATCGATTATAACATTGTCCTTTCTTGGATGATAAAATATAGTGATGTCATAATCTTTCAATAACCCTAACCTTCTCCTCTGCCTCAAATTGAGATCCTTTTGCTTGAACAAATACTAAAGGACGCGATGATCCGTGAAAACCTCACACGAAACGCCATAAAGATAGTGCCTCAGAATATTTAACGCGCGAACAATGGCTGTCAAATCTAAGTCATGGACAGGATAATTCTTCTCATGGACCTTCAACTGCCGCGATGCATATGCAATTACCCTGCTTTCCTACATCAATACTGTTCTGAGCCCAACACGGGAGGCATCACAATATACCATGAAGGATCTTGAACCTGATGGTAACACCAATACCAGTGCTGAATCAAGGCTGTCTTGAGCTTCTGAAAACTCGCCTCACACTCGTCCGACCATTTGAATGGAACATTGTAAAGACCCGTAAAATTTCTTAAATAAATAAGATGCCTGGGTAGGTCCCCATGTTGTTATAACTTTAGAAATTCTTAAAAACGGACCTTTTTGAAGTAAAAAGTACCCAGGGACTTAAAAGATAAAATTTTCTAGAATTGTGCGGATCTACGGTCCACTATGCGATCGCAGATCAGGTATGCGGACTGCATAGTTGTCGTATACCTGGGAAGCCTGTTTTCTTTTTGGCTCAGCTAAAAACCATTGATGCGACAGGAATGCGGACCGCATATTAGGAATGCGATCGCATTCCTAACCGCATTCCCTACTTCGGGGCTTCTAATTTCTAAGTTTTATACCCGACCCCCAGTCTTATAAAACAGCTACCCCTTTTCATTTTAACGCCTATCTGACTAAAATAGAGAGAAGAGAGAGTGAGTGTAGTGAGAGAAATCCATCTCCTCCACCAAATTGGTCCTCTATTTCTACTCAGGCCTGGAAATCTTCAAGTAGTCATTGTCTTCTTCACCATAAGAGGTAAAGTTCTCTCCCCATTTTCCTTAAATTCTCAGATTCTAGTTAAAATGGAACACACGTAGGTGGTTCTTGAAGATGAAAGTTAAGACCTTGCATGTATGTGATTACCTTACCATAATCTAGTAAGGGAAGTAAGTTAGAGAAATTCTGACTAGAAAAAGGGTTTAATTAATCTAAGGGATCACATAGTGTTTGATAAAATGCCCAAATGAGTTCATGATTTCTAATTCTAAGTCTAATCATGTCATCCCGTAAATTAGATTGAAGGCGTTAGCAGGTCCGACGGTTTGAGAATAGATAGTAAAGGGAAATTCCGACTCGAGGTATGTATGGCAAACATTAATCTTTGTAGAGTCACCTTGTTAGCGTCCGAGCGTTCAGTATGAATTCCTGGTTTGATTGTGTTAGAATCGATTGTCCTATTGTGATGAGATGACGAATCATGTTCTCCGAATGCCTTAGTTGATTTTCATGTCACCATGCTACTTGAGATTGTGAAATGTGATTCTTTGTGCTTACCCTGTCACGTGCAAGATTCGTTATATGCTTAAACTTATCGATATGAAAGAAAGTGATACTAAATGAATGAAAATGGTAATGAACTCAATTGTTGAATGTATCCAAGTGTTAAGGGCTATGTAGTAAATGATAGAAATCCTTGTGATTGAATTGTTGATTGTTGTTGCTATTTAAATGATGTTAGGTGGGATTGGGTTGCGCGCCACAATACAAGAAATAAGGGTAGAATGTTGATAAGTAATAAGGGTGTGATGTGATCGTACGGTGGGATCGGGTTGCGTGCTGAAGAAGAAATAAGGGTGGAATGATGAGAAGAAATAAGGGTCGAATATGATTGTAAGGTGGGATCGGGTTGCACGCTGCAACAAGAGAGCAATTGAAATATGAAACTGTAAAAACCTCATTTGTGATTCTTTGTATCTCTGTGCAATAACTGTTTGGTTTCTTTGACTGCCTCCTATCTGTGCACTATTTTGATTTTACTTAGAGTAAAGTTTGTCCATACATACTAGTACTATTCCATGGTACTAACGACCCTTTTGCCGGGGGTGCTACATCTTTTATATGGATGTAGGTGGTTCTATAGCAGGTAGCTCAGTCCGCCGATAATGGTGCCTTCCTCTCATCTCCTCAGCAGTTCTGGTGAGCCCTACTTTCTTTTCGGGGCTGTGTGTAGTCTATGCTACCTTCTTTTGTATATTTTGTTCCTTTAATTTATAGCTGGGGCCTTGTTGCCGGCAAATCCGTATACTCTTCTCTGTATCTTTAGAGTCTCCACAGACATTGTGTGGGTTGTATATATTTTTAAGGTAGTAGTTTTAATTATCCGAAATCGTGGTCCCGTGATGGAAATGTTATGTTTAATTTGTATAATTTTGGGGTTATCAAATGATTGAAGCTTTAAAAGTGGAAAAATGGAAATAATTTTTTAAAATTCATACCTTGATCCCATTTGCTATGTCACTTATAAATTTGTATATTGTGCACATGGGGTAACGCGTTGGGCAGGAAAGGCAATCCAGGTCCGCTTGACCAGAATCATCCGGTTAGGCGCCGATCTCGTCCCTCGATTTTGGGGTGTGACAAACTTGGTATTAGAGCCTCATGCTTTAAAAGTGTCCTAGGGTGTCTCAGAGTCGTGTCTAGTAGATCCATTCTTATCGGTTTATTGTCGACCACATCTATAATTAGGGGGCTGCATGGACATTTAGGAAAGTACCCTTTTACATCTATTATATATCGTGCGATGTGGTGAAAGGTGAGGTTGTCTATCTCTAAGTCGTGTGTTGTTCCAATATTCAGTAAATGGCACCCAAGAAGAGAACTCGACTCGGTCTAGAGGCCAATGCCACCCCAGGAGTGGTCATAAATTCTCCAGCTGGTGGTGCAGGTGTGAATGATTCCCCGACAATAAATCAGCCTGACTCCTCCACTCCAAGCCAGACTATTCCTATTCATGCTCCAACGAAGAGTGCTGAAATCCCTCCTGCTGATATTCCTGACCCACCTCCAGCTCCAGCTTCCGGTCCCGGTATTTCTGATGGGGACCTCAGGGGAGCTATCCAGATGTTGACTCAGCTAGTGGCCTCCCTGGCCCAAAGATCAAATGTTGCCCCTGCATCCTCTAGCGAGCAAGGGGATTCTTCAGGTTCCTGAGTCAACCAGTTTCTACGGTTAGCCCCTCCAGAGTTCACAGGCACCGACTCAAAAGCTGATCATCAAGAGTTCATTGATGAGATGTACAACACCCTCCGGGTTATGAGGGCTACTGAGACAAAGGGGGTTGAGTTGGCTTCATATCGTCTGAAGGGAGCGGCATATTCGTGGTTCGAGATGTGGGAGAGTTCCCTTGGAGAGGGGAGCCCCCCGGCGAGGTGGGATGAGTTTGTAGATGCCTTTATGGATCATTTCTTGCCTGCCGAGATTATGGCAGCCCGTGCTACAGAGTTTGATGTCCTCAAGCAGGGCAACATGAGCGTGTGGGAGTGTCATATAGAGTTTGTGCGCTTGTCCAAATACGTTGTTCATATGGCATCTACTATGAAGGCTAGGGCGGTTATTCAGGGCCTTGGTCCCTTATCAATGAGGCTACTACAGCTGCTTTTCACTCAGATATGAACTATGGCAAGATTGTGGGATTCGCCCAGGCTATGGAGGCTCGAAAATTGAAGATACAGATGGAGAGAGAGAGTAGTAATAGGGCCCAGTCAGGGAGAAACCCTGGGAGTTCAGTGGAAGGTGGGAGACCAGCCCTTGGGAGAGGGTCATCAGGACCATCTCAGTCCTATGCTCAGTCCTCAGCTAGTGCACCGCCATCAGGGCACATTTATCAGCAAGGAGGTCGTTTTGGACCAGGTTCAGATAGCAGGAGGTTCCATCAGTTGGGTCGTTCAGGTAGGAGGTTTCGGCAGCAGCAGAGGGGCCCATGCCCTAAGTATGGGAGGTTTCATTCTAAGCCCTTTTACTGTGACATACTGGTATGCTATAGATGCAGAGTGAGAGTCCATGTTCAGCGAGACTGTCGTGCACGCAGTCAGGGAACGGGTAGGGGCACTGCTCAGCCATCCAGTTCTTCAGCCGCTGTATCTTCAGCACGCCCTCCAGCCTGCGGCCCTCCAGCACCAGCAGGGCGGGGTGCATCTAGGGGTGGAGCACGGGGTCAAGGGGGACCCAGTCGGTTTATGCTTTGAGTGGTCGCCAGAGTGCGGAGGCTTCTCCAAATGTTGTCACATGTATTTTGGCTATTCAATCACATGATGTTTATGCTCTTATTGACCCCGGATCCTCTTTGTCATATGTTACTTCATTTATCGCTTCAAGTTTTGGGATAGAATCAGAACAGCTTCACGAGCCATTCTCTATGTCGACTCCGGTTGGTGATTCTATTACGGTCGTGTGAGTCTATATGAATTGTGTTGTCACGGTGCATGGTCGGGATACCACGACCGATCTTGTTGAGTTGGGAATGGTGGATTTTTATGTAATTATGGGGATGGATTGGATCTATTCGTGCTTTTCTAAGCTCAACTGCCGAACCAGGATTATGAGGCTCGAGTTTCCTATTAAACCAGTTATCGAGTGGGAGGGGAATAATATTGTGCCAAGAAGTAGGTTTATTTCCTACCTTAAGTCCTCAAAGATGATCAGGAAAGGGTGCATCTATCATTTGGTCCGGGTTGTGGACACCACTTCAGAGGTGCCTACTCCTGAATCTGTGCCCGTTGTGATTGAATTTCTTGAAGTATTTCCGGATGAGCTTCCTGGGATCCCACTAGACAGAGAGATCGATTTCGGGTTGATGTATTGCAAGATACGCAGACAATATCTCTTCCACCCTACAGAATGGCGCCGACATAATTGAGAGAGTTAAAGGAGCAATTGAAAGATTTATTGGAAAAAAGGTCTCATTAGGCCAAGTGTGTCGCCTTTGGGCACACCAATTCTTTTTGTCAGAAATAAAGATAAGATTGCTTTGGATGTGTATTGATATCGGCAGATCAACAAGGTCACCATAAAAAACAAATACCCATTGCCTCGGATAGATGATTTGTTCGACCAGTTGAAAGGTGCTAGGTTCTTCTCAAAAATTGGTTAACAATCCGGGTATCACTAGTTGAAGTTCAGGGAGCAGGATATTCCAAAGACCCTCTTCAGGACTCGTTATGGGCACTTCGAATTCTTGGTGATGTCTTTTGGGCTAACCAATGCCCCAACAACTTTTATGGATCTTATGAATTGGGTTTTCAAATTGTTTCTTGACTCTTTCGTGATAGTCTTCATCGACGATATCCTTGTTTATTCACGGAGTTAGGACGATCATGCCAATCACCTCAGGGCAGTGCTGCAGACTCCTCATCAGCACCAGTTGTATGCAAAGTTCTTAAAATATGAGTTTAGGCTAGAATCAGTCACCTTTTTGGGCCATGTTGTTTCCAGGGAAGGGATTCAGGTTGATCCCCAAAAGATTGCAGCAGTAAAGGATTGGACTAGGCCAATGACCCCGACGGAGATCCGCAGTTTCTTGGGTTTAGCTGGATATTATCGGAGGTTCGTGAAGGGATTCTCTACTCTCGCCTCCCCATTGACTAAGCTGACGCAGAAAGCGGTTAAGTTTCAGTGGTCTGATGCTTGTGAGAAGAGTTTTCAAGAATTGAAATCAAGTTGACTTCGGCGCCAGTGTTGACCTTGCCATGAGGTTCAGAAGGTTTTGTGGTGTATTGTGATGCTTCAAGGGTTGGTTTGGGGTGTGTATTGATGCAATGTGATAAGGTAATAACGTATGCTTCTAGGCATCTCAAGAATCACAAGATGAATTGTTTGATGCGTGATTTGGAGCTCGCGGTGGTTATGTTTGCATTGAAGATCTGGCGGCATTATCTTTATGGGGTCCATGTGGACGTTTTCACAGACCACAAGAGTCTTCATTATTTATTGAAACAGAAGGAGTTGAAATTAAGGCAGCGGAGGTGCTTAGAATTGCTCAAGGATTATGATATGGATATTTGGTATCATCTGGGAAAGGCAAATGTGGTAGCCGACGCTCTTAGTCGGAAATCCATGGGTAGCTTGGCTTATTTGGAAGCAGGTCAGAGACTTTTGGCTCAGGAGGTTTATCAGTTGGCCAATTTTGGGGTCTGTCTTTCGGCCTCAGACGAAGGCAATGTCGTGGTGCGTAATGGATCGGAGTCTTCACTTGTACCGGAAGTCAAGGGAAATCAATTCAGGGATCCGGCTTTGGGACAGTTGAGGGAATAAATTCTAAATCACAAGACTACAACATTTTCACTCGGCAATGGTGATGGTATTTTGCGGTGACAAGGGAGGTTATGTGTTCCGGATGAGGATAATCTTCGAGAGGGGGTAATGGCAGAGGCTCACAATTCCAGGTATTCGGTACACCCAGGTTCTACGAAAATGTATCACGATCTCAAGGAGATTTATTGGTGGAATGGTATGAAGAAGGGTGTGGCGGACTTTGTGGCTAGGTGTCCGAATTGTCAGCAAGTGAAGGTCGAGCATCAGAGGCCCTAAGGGTTGACGCAGCTTATGGAAATACTGACGTGGAAATGGGAGATGATCAATATGTACTTTGTGGTGGGGTTACCTTGCACTCCGCGTAAGTTCGACTCAATTTGGGTGATAGTGGATCGCCTCACGAAGTCGGCGCATTACTTTCCAGTCAAGTCCATCGATACTGCAGAACAGTACGCTCAATTGTATATCAAGAAATAGTCAGGCTCCATAGCACTCCAGTAGCTATCATCTCGGATCGAGGGTCCAGGTTCACAGCTAACTTTTGGAAGAAATTTCAGCAAGGATTGGGTACGAAGGTAAATCTCATCACAACATTCCACCCACAGAGTGATGTGCAAGCAGAGCGGACTATTCAGACGCTTGAAGACATGTTACGATCTTGTGTACTTGATTTTAAGGGTAGCTGAGATGATCACTTGCCGCTTATAGAGTTTTCTTACAACAATAGTTGCCATGCTAGTATTAAAATGTCCCCATTTGACGTATTATACGGAAAGAGGTGTAGGTCATTGATTGGATGGTTCGAGGTTGGAGAGACGGAACTGCTAGGACCGGATCTTGTGCACCAGGCTATGGAAAAAATTAGAGTCATTCAGGAGAGGATGAAGACTGCTCAGAGTCGTCAAAAATCCTATGCGGACATTCGTCGAAGAGATTTGGAGTTTCAAGTAGGTGATTGGGTAGTCTTGAAGGTGTCTCCCGTGAAGGGAGTGATGCGCTTTGGGAAGAAAGGGAAATTGAGCCCAAGGTATGTCGAGCCATATATGATTGCTCAAAGGGTAGGACAGGTGGCGTATAGGCTGGAATTGCCCCCTGAGATGTCATTAGTGCACCCGGTGTTTCATGTGTCCATGCTGAAGAAGGTAATTGGAGATCCATCTGCCATCGTTCCAGTTGAGGCCATTGAAATTAATGAAGAGTTGTCATATGAAGAGGTTCCGGTTGCTGTTCTTGATAGGCAAGTTCGTAGGTTGAAAAACAAAGGGATTGCTTTGGTTAGAGTGTTATGGCGGAGTCAACAAGTCGAAGAAGCCACGTGGGAAGCGAAAAATGAAATGAAAGAGAATTATCCCTATTTGTTTGAATAAGTCCAGTAGTGGTCTTGAAAGTTTCCATCTCTAAGAAATTACACATTGTGTCAAATTTTGTGCAAGAACACTCCACTGCCCTAATTATCCTGCTATTGTGAATTTCTCAACTTTGTGCCACATTTGTAATTAATGTGAATAGTTGGATAAGGTGCAAATGCTTGAAATAGCGGAATTATGTGCAACTCATTGTAATAGTTGAATTATGTGCAAATTTGTGGTGTTAACCGAACTATGTGTAGCTTGTTGAAGTAATTGAATATATACAACTTGTTGAGATAACCGAATTATGTGTAAGTTGATGAAGTAACTAAAACTGTGTAGAATTCGTTAAAAAAATGTGTTTCGAGGGCTCTCTGGCAGGTAGATAGGCCTAATTACGGAGGCAACTCCGGCGAAATTTTCAGAAAATATCAGAGCTAGTGAGAATTGGGGGATGGCAAGTCCTGTTTTCATAGCCTAGTGATTCCCGATCCTCATTTGAGGACGAATGATTCTAAGTAGGGGAGGATGTAAGGACCCGTAAAATTTCTTAACTAAATAAGATGGCCCGGTAGGTCCCTATATTTTTATAACTGTAGAAATTCCTAAAAACTGACCTTTTTGAAGTAAAAAGTACCCCGAGACTTAAAAGATAAAATTTTCTAGAATTGTGCGGATCTGCGGTCCACTATGCGATCGCAGATCAAGTATGCGGACCGCATAGTGGTCGCATACCTGAGCAGCCTGTTTTCTTTTTGGCTCCGCTGAAAGCCATTGATGCGACAGGAATGCGGACCGCACAGGAATGCGATCGCATTCCTGACCGCATTCCCTACTTCAGGGCTTCTAATTTCTAAGTTTTATACCCGACCCCAAGTCTTATAAAACACCTACCCTTTTTCATTTTAACGCCCTGACTAAAATAGAGAGAAGAGAGAGTGAGTGTAGTGAGAGAAATCCATCTCCTCCACCAAATTGGTCCTCTATTTCTACTCGGGCCTGGAAATCTTCAAGTAGTCATTGTCTTCTTCACCATAAGAGGTAAAGTTCTCACCCCATTTTCCTTAAATTCTCAGATTCTAGTTAAAATGGAACACACGTAGGTGGTTCTTGAAGATGAAAGTTAAGACCTTGCATGTATGTGATTACCTTACCATAGTCTAGTAAGGGAAGTAAGTTAGAGAAATTCTCACTAGAAAAAGGGTTTAATTAATCTAAGGGATCACATAGTGTTTGATAAAATGCCCAAGTGAGTTCATGATTTCTAATTCTAAGTCTAATCATGTCATCCCGTAAATTAGATTGAAGGCGTTAGCAGGTCCGGCGGTTTGAGAATAGATAGTAAAGGGAAATTCCGACTCGAGGTATGTATGGCTAACTTTAATCTTTGTAGAGTCTCCTTGTTAGGGTCTGAGCATTCGGTATGAATTCCTGGCTTGATTGTTTTTGAATCGATTGTCCTACTGTGATGAGATGATGAATCATGTTCTCTGAATGCCTTAGTTGATTTTCATGTCACCATGTTACTTGATATCGTAAAATGTTATTCTTTGTGCTTACCCTGTCACGTGCAAGACTCGTTATATGGTTGAACTTATCGATATGAAAGAAAGTGATACTAAGTGAATGAAAATGGTAATGAACTCAATTGTTGAATGTATCCAAGTGTTAAGGGCTGTGTAGTAAATGATAGGAAAGAAAAATAAATTGATTTGACTGATCTAAATGGTTATGGCGTACCATACATGACTCACTGCTTGGTAGAAATTATTGTGCCTTTGATTTCGCATGGTTGTTCGGTTGTTATGAATTTATACTCTTGATGATAGAAATCCTTGTGATTGAATTGTTGATTGTTGTTGCTATTTAAATGATGTTCAGTAGGATCGGGTTGCGCACCGCAAAAGAATAAATAAGAGTGGAATGTTGAGAAGTAATAAGAGTGTGATGTGACCGTACGGTGGGATCGGGTTGCGCGCCGCAACAGGAGAAAAATTGAAATATGAAACTGTGAAAACCTCATTTGTGATTCTCTATATCTTTGTGCAATAAATGTTTTGTTTCTTTGACTGTCTCCTATCTCTGCACTGTTTTGATTTTACTTAGAGTAAAGTTTGTCCATACATAGTACTATTCCATGGTACTAACGTCCCTTTTGCCAGGGGCGCTACATCTTTTATATGGATGTAGGTGGTTCTATAGCAGGTATCTCAGTCCGCCAATAGTGGTTCCTTCCTCTCATCTCCTCAGCAGTTCTGGTGAGCACCACTTTCTTTTCGGGGCCGTGTGTAGTCTATGCTACCTTATTTTTTATATTTTGTTCCTTTAAGGTATAACCAGAGCCTTGTTGCCGGAAAATCCATATACTCTTCTCCGTATATTTAGAGGCTCCGCAGACACTGTGTGGGTTGTATATATATTTTGGGTAGTAGTTGTAATTATTCGAAATCGTGGTCCCGTGATGGAAATGTTGTGTTTAGTTTGTATAATTTTGGGGTTATCAAATGATTGAATCTTTAAAAGGGGAAAAATGGAAATTATGTTGTAAATTCATACCTTGATCCCGTTTGCTATGTCACTTATAAATTTGTATATTGTGCACACGGGGTAACACATTGGGTAGGAAAGGCAATCCAGGTCCACTTGACAGGGATCATCCGGTTAGGCACCGGTCTTGTCCCTCGGTTTTGGGGCATGACAAACATCCTTTCGGCTCAATATGATTTAATAGTAGTTCATAGTCAATTACAGAATCATCAAATAACTTCACGTTAACAATAATCTCCTTTCAAACCTTCACAATACTGATAACGAGATGTGATACATGAAGAACTCAAAATTATTTACCCGAATTAATGTGTCTCATTTAACGCCACATGGGCGGGCACCTACCTCGTAGGTTAAAGCTCAATAATTGTAACACAAATTTTGAAAATTATGCCCAGATAATTTTATACAAAAAAATTTCAAATAAACCTAACAGGCATGACTACCTATTAGTACTATAGTACAAATTTTAATTTCACAAGGGAGAATTTAAACACAAGAACTTTCATCACAAGGATCTCTTCCTTATATAACTTCCTCCGCGGCTCATATCCCGATTTAAACATATCAAATCATATTAAAATGCGAGGATCTCGCCCTCAGTTCTGAATCACAAGTAATATGCACATCGTGCCACTCGAAACATTCCCTTTTCTTCTTTTAAATATTTTCTGTTAAAAAAAATTACAACACGTAATGATATACATAGCTATCTCCATAGAATCTCCCAATATGAGTATTCCAATAAGTAGACTTAAGATTTACGAAGCTCATCCATGAGTGGAATATATTAGGACTTTCCTAGATACTCATAACCGAATCAAGTTAAGGAAATTGTCACTTTATAATAACTAGAGATCGTACTTGTAATGACACCATCTGGTGTAGCGACCTCAACCATACCATAGAAAATATATCAATATGCTGGGTCTCCACCTCTAGGAGTCTGACCTCCACCTTCGACCTTACGACCCTTTCCTCCAGCTGGTCATGTAAGTTGAGTTGTAACTGCAACGGGGCATGTAGCCTGAGTGCTCTGTTGAAATATGTGTCTCCCAAGTCTAGGACAATTTTCTCAGGATGTTCCTAGTATCGCCACATTCATAGCAGCCTTTTTTTTTTTGCGGGTTCGGCTGCTCCTACCGAGTTTATGTCAAATAACTGGAATAGCCGTTGTGGAATCTCGTAGCGGTGGTGCATTAAAATAACGCATCAAAGCATCCCGAGTAATCAGGTATATGGACTAGGCTGGCCGATTGCCCGAGCCCCTGCCATAATAATTTGTTGTTGCACAGTAGAATCCACTGAATCTATTAGAACCTCGAAACCTCTTAGTCTCCTTAGCTTCCTCATTTCCTTATCCCAGACACACTCTAACATCTATGCAATTTCTACCACTAGCTGAAATGAAGTATCAACCTGCCCTAAGTCGTACAAAATTTTACAATCATAATTGAGTCCTTTAATGAGTCCGTGGACTCGCTCTCTGGTTATATGAACCAAAGTAGGAGTATGACGGCTAACTTATCGTACTTGATGGAATATTCTGACACCGTCATGGAGACCTGACACAATCGTCCAAACCCTATGCGCCACACATTATGGAGGGTCCGAGAAACAAACTCTTTCAAAAGCATTTAGGAGAACTGAGCCAAGTAGTTGGTGTTGCAATGGCTGGTCGTCCTCTTCATAGGCTTTCCACAAATACCGGTGGCCAATTTCTTCTTTTACTATGTTGACTCAACACTGATGAGCTACCCCATTTATTCATATACTCTTCGTTATTCTTTGGGGTAACTCTTATCCTTGTTGATGCACAATGATCACAAAATTTCTATACAGATAAATGTTGGCGCGAACCACATAGTCTAGAAGCTCGTCAACCACTGTACTCCCTCTGAAGCACCCCAAAATCCGCAACCGTGACTTCCACGCTGAGTAGACCTTCTGTAAACTTAAAGTTGTTTATATAACTCCTTTGATACGGAGGTATAGTGTTATTAAGAAAGCAGACATACTGCAAGTCCCAGCTTTATCTCTTGCAAAATCTCAGGCCTTATACATTCCAGGCCAAAATCGATACAACACATGACCTCACAATCTATTCCTTGACAATGTACTTTCCCACTTGGCACGAAGTCATAGGTCACAACGTCTGATAATCCATAATGTTAAACTTCACAGCTCATATAAATCAACCTTGTTGCTTTCAACTATTCCCATGTTCTGCAATACTTCATAACAGCGGTAAAGAAAATCAAGTGGGTCCTCAAAAGATGTACCACTGAAATGGAGTGTTAATAGTTTGGTAAACTTGTCCAACCTCAATAAACGGACTAGTGCATCCTGCAACACTGGAGTAGCTATGAATCCTTCTGGAATTTGAACTGGTCCAACATGTACCGACCGAGCTAGAACCTCCACTTCTAGATCCACTTGAGGCTCTACAATAGGTGCTAATGTTCGAGCTCTAGACCGAGCTCTACCTCTGCCTCTTCCCCTAATCGTAGCTATCTTTGGGGCTCCATTTCTTGTCCGGTTGTAGAGACATTGCGTGTGGTCAAGATTTGCGAGAGAAAAAGAATAGACAAGTTCAATCATCAATGATAGAATAAATTCGCACGATAGAGTAAAATAGAAGTGAAATTGTTCCTAACTTTATAGCCTCTAATTGATAAGTACAGACGCCTCCGTACCTATCCTTCAGACTCTATTAAGCTTGTCCGTGAATTGTGAGACCTAGGCAACCTAGTGCTATGATACCAACTTGTCACGACCCAAATTCCCAACCCACGGGGTAGTGATGGCGCTTAACACCACACTTGCTAGGCAAGCCAGTGTTGGAACTTAACTAACCGTTTTCTTTTCAGAAATTTATTTAAACATGAGTAGACAGTCTAAAATGATTATAAAATCTAATACTATCCAATAAATTATATCAAGAATAATATTCAAAATAATGAAATTAACCACGAACTAATGCCATTGTATATAGCTGGAGTCACAATTCACGAACTACTAAAGAATACTACAAGTATTTGGCTGAAATAAAATATATATCTGTTTTGAATGAAATAAAACAATAACTAAATAATGTGGAGAAGAATCCAGGAGTCTGCAGATGTCAGCAGGTCTACCTCGTGTCTCCGTGCGAATAATCAACTACAGCTCTGCTATCAAATCTAACTGGAACCTGGATATGCACAAGAAGTGCAGAGTGCAGTATCAGTATAACCGACCACATGTACTGGTAAATGCCGAGCCTAACCTCGACGAAGTAGTGACGAGGCTATGACAGGCATTTATAGTATAACCTGGATACAATATATAATAAAGCAAGAAGGGAATATTAAACTAAATAAACAATAATTTGCAGCAATTAATAAAATAACTCAGCTATCTTTTCTAGATCTCAGCTATAACCAATCCTTATGAAAATTTCAAAATTTCAATTTAAATAACGGTAAGAACAAAATATGAAATAACAACAATAAAATAGTGAGTATTCCAGTCTTTATTATATAACCAGTAAAACATGAATATTCTCCCTTATTGCTCCTTGTTGCGGCGTGTAACCCGATCCCACCTGTCCATCCTTATTGCTCCTCCCTATATATATCACCTTATATCTCCTGTTGCAGCGTGCAACCCTATCCCACCTGTCCACCCTTATTACTCCTCATTGCGGCGTGCAACCCGCTCCCAACAGACAATCATATCTCATTATTTATAATAAAGGCTTCTCAAATTAGATCAAAGTCATTCACAGTATTTATGTCTCAACAACTGTAAACAGAAAGTTGTACTATTCAGAAGCTTCACCAATTATCATTACATAATGAAACCAACCGGAATGTATAATATAACACTGTCAACCAGTTTAACTTTTTATGTACCACAATAAAGCCAAGGGAACAATTAATACTTCCAAATGCGTGAAACAATATTTAACGACAAGTAGATGAAACCAAGTAGACATGGAGCATCAAAATCATGAAAACAATTAAGAAATGAATATAATGAATTGGATCGGGGGAAGGGAACATGCTAAACAAATAATTTTGTGGCGCATAGGTACTCGTCACATCACCTATACACCACACACATGCAGTTTCACATAGCATTTAAGTTGGGGTTTCCTAATCCCTCAAGTCAAGGTTAGACCAAAAGCTTAGAATCTAACCATAATCATACTAATACCATCAACATAGGCTAACAAATTGAATTCCACAATAAAACTACAAAGTATGCCAAAAATTCGAAATCGGCCAAAACTCAGCCCCTGGGCCCACGTCTTGATATCAGTAAAAAATGACAGAATTAGAAACCTTGTTCTCTCCCGAGTCTAACCATATAAAATTCATCAAAATCGGACTCCGTTTGGCCTATCCAATCCTCATCTCAAACTCTCCAAAACTCAAGCCCTAACTCCCTTAATTTGACTTTGAAATCATCAATCAAATCCCAAAAATGAAGATGGATTCATGAAATATAACCAAAACCGAGTAGAGACCACTTACACCAATTCATATGGTGAAAATCACCTCAAAAATCTCCTAAATCCGAGCTCCCCAACTCAAAATATGACTGAATGAACAAACCTTTGTTTTATATATTTTTTTGCCAACTATTTTGCCTCGTTTCTTGTCCCAAACGATCTTGAAACTCGCTTTTTATTCCTCCAACGGATTCCTTGTGAAATTCTAGTCAAGTTAGGTTTTCAAATCACTTAATTTGACCTTATAATGAAGGAGATATGTTGGTTTCAATATTTGCAAATAGTGGAGATTTTTAAGTACGCCGTTAGTGGCAATTCTATAATTAATCTGTAAAATCTAGCAACCTAATTCTTAGTAAAATGACCATAAATCCTCATACGATGTCCAAATTCGACCATTTTTTGGCTACGAGTCCATAATTACGATACATATCTAATTATTCAATCAATAAAGAAATTGGAGATCATTTGTTCAATATGATATCATTTATGCTTGAAGAAACGACGCCGAAATATAGCAAATCAACTCGGAATACACTCAAATTTTGCACACAAGTCCTAATACATCATACGGAGCTACGTGTTCCCCCAAAGAATCGAGCGAAGTGCAAATTATCAAAACGAACGGTGCAGTCGTTACAACTTCTGACCATCACATAAAACCTCAACCTCAAAATCCTCAACAATTGGATGCATGCAATAATACTATTCCATCAGTTCCTCTTGCAGCAGTGCAGTCCAACCTAGGTAATCAAGATTCTTCAAAAACTCAAAACTCCACTAAACCAATCCACACTCCTCCCCTCAAGGTGTCTTCTAACTTTGAGAGGCCAAACATTCCAAAAAGAAACCAAAAGAACAACACAAAACCGTAGGAAAAATCTGTGCAATCTTCCCAACCCAACCCGACTATAGTCACCAATACTAGCCAGTACAAAAAAAAAACAACTTGCCAATATCCCCCCTCCATCACCACCAACAATCACACACTCGTATGTCAATAGGTTGGGAGCTAGGCATGAAGCAGAGATAGCCCCCATTGATTTCTCCCCTCCCATCATCACTACCAAGCAAGGCAAACCAACAATTATCTTCAGAAGAGAGGATTATATGGTGAAATTTGTTGACATATGCAAATATACAGTAGTGGGCAAGTTTGCAAACACCATGCCCAAGATGGAAGTGATCAGGAAAAGCTTTATAACTCAAACTGAGCTCAAAGGTGGTGTCAAAATAGCTTATTTCAATGCAAAAACAGTGTACATTGACTTGGTCAACAAATATGACCACTCCACAGTATGGACCAAGCATTACATGTACATCCAAGGCCAAATGATGAAAATTGAAGCATGAAATCCAGTTTTCAATCCTAACGAGGACTTCCCTATTGTTCCAGTATGGATTGTAATCCCTGAACTTCCCTGGCACATTTACTATATGTAGATACTCACCCCTTTGTTATCTTCTATTGGTAAGGATCTCTTTCTAGACTTGGCAACTTTTCAAAAACACAAGAGGTAGTGTGGCCAAAGTCAAAATGCAAACTGACCTCACTAAAGAAAGACCTAGTTATGTTTGGCTAGGTTATGATGAAGACCAAGATGTTAATGGAGATTGTCAGTGTCTTGAAGTGCAATATGACAATGTTCCTACATATTGCACCTACTGTAGACACCAGGGACACTCTTTATATGCATGTCAAATCAGAAGTAGAGACGAGGAAATGAAAAGAAGAAAGGAAGAAGAAGCTGCTGAAGTTAGTGAATCACATATCAGCAGCCAAAACAAGGCCAAAGATGATGCAGATACTAGAAAGAACCAAAAGAAGACACAAGGAGAAAAACCAAAGGCAATTGCGCCAGACCAAAACAAGCAAAATGCAACAGAGCACCAAAAGCAAGCAAATCAACAGAATGCAGTTACTGAAATATCAAAGGATGAATGGCAAACCCAAAAGAAGAAGAACTTCGAAGGCACTAACCAAATCACGAAATAGCAGCAGGCATACATACCAAAACAAACATCCCAACAGAAGGTCAGCAATGCATCCACCATGCAGAACAAGGAGCCATATATGGATTCTAATTCTCAATTGGTGACTCCAGATGTCCATGAATAAGTCACCCTTGCTATTGATCAATCCATTACATCTAATGTTAATATATCTGAAAAGGATGTTCAGGGAGGAGTGACGTATTGCCAGGAGAAACCAATAGATAAACAGGAAGGGCTACCATCAGGGGTTGGGATTCCTCATGTTTTTCATGAGTGTGATACTGCACAATTGATTTACCATAGGATTTACCAATCAACCCCTTCCACCACAGTTTCAAATTCAGACAAAGAAATGACAATACAATCAAAAAATGTGGATAATGAGGAGGGTTCTAAGAACTTCAGCTCTCAAGAAGACCATTCTGCTCAAATGAGAGCCTTACTTAACGGAAAAGCTCATGATGTAGCTGATTTCCAAATTCAGCCACAAAAATCAAGGAACAAACCCAATCAGAAAAGAAGAAAAGCAATGAGAAAACAGAATGAAATAATTAGTATTAGTGAACCTACTAAGCCTCTTGATGATATTCCTTTTTTGAGCCCTGTTGCCCAGAAAAGATGTATCCTTGTTCCTGATGAAACAGAGGAAGCCCTTACTTACAAACATGTTGTAATAGCCAATCCTTCCCTTTCCCTACCTCTCCTGTCCAAGAAAAAAACAACCTCAAGTGGACCAACAAACAAGGATAATCACTCTTCCAGAACACAAAAGATCACTCTCGTTCCCCTCAAAGAAAGACAACATCTACTTCCAGTGGAAAAGGTCCTAGAGGAGTGGCCACTCAACAGATATCCTACGCTGAAAGATGAATACAGGCCAATACAGTCAGAGGATGACATAATGGGGGATCAAGATGATCAAAAAAGATCTAGTAAGGAAGATCCTGAATAAGAACTTCACTGTGATCTTCTCATTGCTGCACTAAATGGATATCCAAAGGAGGACAATGTTGCACTTACAAGAATTCCTTCCAGAAAGAGACCTTCACCAAGGATCACCATAAGCAAAGCTTCTAGGAGTAGCAGTGTCCCACCAACCCACAAAACCTGCTCCTTATTCCAATGATTAGTACAATCATTTGGAATGCAATAGGAATCAGAATCTCTGGAGCTATTGAAAGGCTCAGAATTCTGAAACATATCCATAAATTATCCTTTATTGCATTCTTAGGACCTTCCCTTTAAACTCCATCTCTCCATATCAACCATTTCAAAATCCAACTCTCCATGCACCAAGCGACCTCCAATGTTAGTAATAAAATATGGGTTTTTTGGGACAAAGAGTTCACAGCCTCAGTGATTGATCATGATGAAAAACAACTCACCCTAGAGATGAGACATGTTGAAAATAACACCCCCTTTTTCCTCACAGTAATCTATGCCAAATGTACCCCAATTATGAGAAGACCTCTCTGGGAGGTGTTGAGGCATAAATTTTCCATCTATGACTCTCCATGGTGTGTAATTGGAGACTTCATTGTAATTTCCACTGTTGAAGAGAAGATAGGGGGCATCCCATACCAAATGAGTAAGAGTATGGACTTTCTCCTCATGATTGAAGATTGTGGACTGCTTGACCTGGGTTTTTATGGTCCTAAATACACCTGGGTTGATAATGTTAACTTCAAACCATTTGTTAAAGCCATCTGGGACAAACAAGTGAATGGGAGTGCTATGTGGGTATTTCATCAAAAGCTTAAGGCACTCTTCACTGGTCTAAGTAGATGGTAAAGACAAGAATATGGTGACATCTTCCAAAAAGAAAAAGAATTTGAAGAACAAGTTAAGGCAGCAGAAATGGTTCTGGCTCAGACCAATGATGAATCTGATAGAACAACACCGCATGACATTAAAGCTCAATACATCAGATACATGAAGTTAGAGGAGAAATTCCTGAAACAAAAAACACAACTTCAGTGGTTCAAAGAAGGTGAAGCCATCTCTAAATACTTTCACAGTCCTATTAGAGGGAAAAGAAGGAAACTCTATATCCAAAAAATCAAAGAAGAGAATGGACAGTGGATCCACGATGATGAGGCTATTGGTAAAGCATCATGTGAGCTTTACCAAGATCTTTTCACAAATATAGGAGGAGCCATCAGGAAGATCTAGTTTCATGCATCCCCTTCATGATCACTCCTGAAGATAATGCTATTCTGGAAGCAGACCCAACCTTACAGGAGTTCAACGAAGTTGTTTTCTCTATGAATCCCCCTAGTGCTGCAGAGCTAGATGGTTTAAATGGCAAATTTTACCAATCTAGCTGGGACATCATTAAGGATGATCTTCTAAATGTTGTATTAGCTTTCTTTTGCGGATGTAATATGACAAAATACATGGCCAGTGCATGCTTGTTTCTTCTCCCGAAGGTGTCATATCCAAATTCCCTATCTGAATTCAGACCCATCAGCCTCAATAATTTCATAAACAAGATCATCTCCAAAGTCATAGGCGGTAGGCTTGGGCCTATACTTCCCAAAATTATATCTGCTAACTAACCATGTTTTGTAAAATGAAGGAACATTTCTAATAATATAATGCTTGCTTAGGAAATTTTCATGTCATCAAGAAACCAAATGATGGATCAAATGTAGTCATCAAGTTAGATATGGCTAAAGCATATGATAGGGTCTCCTG
Source organism: Nicotiana knightiana (assembly GCA_005239525.1). Classification (NCBI taxonomy): domain Eukaryota; kingdom Viridiplantae; phylum Streptophyta; class Magnoliopsida; order Solanales; family Solanaceae; genus Nicotiana; species Nicotiana knightiana. The sequence goes on from ML419439.1 coordinate 28,282, forward strand.
GAGCTTCACTTGCATAATGTTGAGGAGAATGGGTTTTTGTGAGTTGGTCGTTGATATGATATGGAGAAACATGTCCAACAACTGGTATTCAGTCATTGTAAATGGAACGAGGCATGGTTTCTTCCATTCTACAAGGGGATTAAAGACAGAAGAACCCCTTACCCCTTCCCTGTACATCATTGGGGCTGAGCTTCTGTCTAGAATGCTTAACACCATCAATCACAATAAGTTTTAAAATGGTTTTTATATGGAAAGAAGGGGCCCTCAAGTCAATCACCTCAGCTTTGCAGGCGATATCATCATATTCTCTTCTGGGATGTCATCTCTTCAGAAAATCATGTGGATATTGCACAAGTATGAGGATATTTCTTGCCAACAGATCAACAGGCAAAAACGTCATTTCATGACCAAAGTTTTATTTTCCATTAACTCTGACATCAACCTTTTGCTTCGAGCCAACTATCCAGAAATCAAATGGCCCATCAGATGGAAGGATTTATACTCCTTTATTGAGAACCTCCATCATCAAACCATCTCCACCCGGGTAGTTTGGAAGCAACCAATCCATGGCCTTGTAAACATCAACAGTGATGGGAGTGCACTCACAAACCCATGAAAGATTGGTGCAGGGATGATTATTAGGGATCATAACGGTGGCTTCATACATGCCATTGCTGCACCATTAGGGGAAGGTACCAATAACCTTACAGAAATTGAAGCAGCTCTCTTAGGTATCCAATGGTGTTTAAGTAATGGATACTCTAAAATCCACCTAGAATCAGATTCTCCTCTCCTAGTTCAATGGCTAAAAAATGGAAAAGGGTTTCCCTGGTCCATGAAGATTAAACTTCAACAACTCTCAAACCTCTGTCATCAATGTGAAGAGTTCACATGTTCACACACACATAGAGAAGCCATCTGTCTTGTTGACTCTCTATCAAACCTCAACCATCAACTACCTACTCTTACCAATTATACCTCACTCTACTCCCTACCTAATCAAATAAGAGGTCAGATCCTGCAGAACTCTCTAGGTACCCTAGCATTTAGGAACAAGAAGACCAGGAAAATCAGGTTACCATCACAACAGGCTACTGCACCTGAATCACATTTGGTATTACCACCACAAATGCTTCTTGAAAACTCTAATGCTTTTGTTCGAACATGATCAACATAGCGGAGCAGTCTCAACATTACAAATTACCACTAACTATGGCAACACCAATAACAACATTTTCTCCCTCTTGTGGAACTGTACATTTATAAAGTTTTCACTAATTCTGTTTGCTCTTTTGCAGGTTTCTCTATCCTATGACCTACCCAGCTCTTTGTTGTTATTTCAGGGTGTGGTATTAGACATTGTGCTCATTCTCTCGGAATCTCAACAAAGGAAGGATATAGGTTATAGAGAGAAGGAAGTTCTCCCTATAATACATAGAATTGGATCCCACAGATACATGCTCTATTCGCTTTCCATAGAAGAGCAAAACAACACCCTTTTTCTTCCCCATACACAAGAACCCACATAAACACTCACATAACCAACAAAACACCTACAGACACCAGTGAAGAATCACCCACCCCCACTCATGTTGTATTAGTTTACACAAGAACCTGAATGTAGAAAACATTGAACCTCATGACAAGATAAAATTCTAGGCAGAAATGCTCAATTTCTACCTAACTCTGCTCTTTCTTTTGTAGTTTCCATCCTCTGCCTCAAGCTCAACCAGTTGATATATCATCAGAGTGTGGTAGTAGCACCCATGATTTTTATTCCTCTGGAAATATATCAACTGGACGACGCATGCCATCACTGCCATAAAGCATCAACTCCAACTTCAGCCCTCAATAAGACTCTTTATATCTGCACCTGTACCTTCCCACCTATTGAACACCCTCTCAACCATAGAAACATCCATCAAACTTCCTGCAGCCAACACAAGAACCTACAAACAGTTGCTCAATCAAAAGAAGATATACCATCCCCCTTTCCAGACCCCACAAGAACCTGGAAACATGGTCTTCTTTCACTAACATGTTTGCTATTTTTTGCAGGTACATGGAACTTGTTTGGTTAATTGGTGCACTTTTAGTCAGTAATATCAGCATCTCAGATGCTCATTCTGTTGAAAGTGCATCAATTTTACCAAGTCTTCCAATCCATCTCCCAACTCATCACCACACATACACAACATTTCTTCAAGTCTTGGACACATGTTATAGTAAGTATCGCACCCAAAAAACATTCACCATTATGACAACAATAACTCCAAATATGCTGTCTATGAGTGCACAAAGCAAACAATCCCAGGAGATTCCTCTTTCTATTGATCTCATGTAGTAGCAAAATTCACAGCAATCGGCCAATCTTTGCTTCCCTCTACTTTCACAAAGAAAACATCACTAGGAGACCCCTCATTCTCCTGTCTCTATGCAGTAAGTCCACTCACAGAAACCTACCACCACTTCTACTTTTCAGTCATCAGCTCTAGTTACCATGCATTTTTCAGTCAGTAGCTCTCAGCAACAAGAGTCTACCCATGGAAACCTCTTACCTAGTAGGCAACAACTAGTTGTCAGCCATAAGCCTTGGTGGACAATTGAATAAAGACAGCTCTTTCTCCCTTCTGTCAACAACAACAAGAAGCAACTCTCAATTCCAGTTTATTAGATCCTTTTGATAATTATGTTCAATCTTGCTTTCCTTGTCTTTAATGTCAAAGCAGGATTGAAGATAGCCCATTCCACTAACACATGTTTTTTTGTCATCCCTCCACGGGCCTTTCTACACTTTTGTTAGATGTAGTATTTGTAATATATGGAAGATGATCTTCCAACTCATTACTTTAATAGAGTTAGTGTCACTTGTGCATTTCTGTATAGTTGACCTAGGTTTACATCACTCTGATTTTGTACATCCAGTTATCTACCACTATTGGCTAGATAATTGGTGTCACTATAGGTCATACTCACCATAGCATTCATGGTTCATTTAGTTGTCATGTTTGACTACTACATGTTCTACCATCACATTTTTGGAGGTCAGGTCCATGTCCCCCTCCATTGTTGTAATTTTTGTTATTTATATAAAATCATCCCTAGGCACAATGCCTAGTAGCATTTTAAAAAAAATGGGTGTGGCCAATTGTACATACTTCTGTTATTGTCGAAGGTAACTCAAAAGGTTTATATTCCTCTGCCTGAATTGTAAATACTGATAATCTTCATTAACTGGGCACCTCGAACCTTCTTCATATTTCTTCTTTTACTTGTTCAAACTCGTATCTATATTCTAAATCTCTCATTGCCTTTCACCATAGGGGTGGATAGATATTCTTGCCTTAAGGCTCCTTATCAATAGGCTTACACGTCTTAGTACACACATGGTCTACTGAAGACCTTACATTTACTCATCATAAGAATCATGAAAAATCGATTTCCCCTGACTCAGCCCTTCCATAGCCACATTCAATCTCTTACCAAATGCCTTTCTTGATGTGGGCGTCGTCGTATTATGAATAGGATAGAGTTTAGGAAATTGAGATCTACTATACGATCTAGAGCAAGAGGAAAGAGTGACAGTCCTAAATGCCCCTGTAGCCTCCTCCTTATAAGTGTGGTTCACGACATACCCATAAACAAGACTCTACTAGACACGGCTTGTACACTCCCTTGGACAGAACTGCTCTGATACCACTTTTGTCACGACCCAAATTGATGGGCTGCGACAGTCACCCGATACCTTACTCAACTGAGTACCAACGTAACATATCTTTCTTATTACATCATCATGGATAAGTGGGCTAGAAGGAGCGTCATGATATAACCAGATTAATCATGATAGAATACCCAACATAGAACGACCCAACTTGATATAAAAACTTATACATGCGAAATATGGGCCTATAAGGGCAATGTGATCCGTTATATACTTTAAATATAGGCCGACAAGGCCATACAAATATCCTTATACATGACATCAGTATACAAGCCTCTAAGAGTACATACTTATCATAAAGGTTGGGACAGGGCCCCGCTATACCAAAAAATACACGTCTAAATCATACAGACCAAACAAGCAACTCCGAAGCAAATAGAGCACACCAACATCTTTCGCAGAGCTGATAGCCTACTTGGAGGACTCTAGACCTGTCTATCGGGATCTGCAAGCATGAAATACAGCGTCCCCAGGTAAAAAGGACGTCAGTACAAATAATGTACCGAGTATGTAAGGAATGAAAAATTAATAAATAATAGACATGAGAGAAACAAGGAGTAAAATACTCGACATGTAAGTCTGAATAACTTTGTAAATCATGAAATACTCATAGTGTCATGCACATGCGTATGAATTTCATGTCGTGCGTAGGTATATGTGTTCATGACATCATCAAGTCTCTGAGGGCATCCCATCATATCATCTTGGCCACTGTGGGAAAAATCATCAACGTATACTAGTTGATCAAGTGGTGGTGCGTATATAATATCCTAACCTTTTTCCCATATCCCATATACATATATACGCGTATATAATGCCATCTGGTCATGGGTCAATGTAAATGAATGCAATGCATGATAAGTATGTCAATAAAATCTTTCGGAGTGTCATAAGACCATTATGCCTTTGATTAATATGATGAAATAAACTTTATCAACCTACTATTTTCCGGGACCCATGAGAAAATGATAGAATAATATGACACATGGGGAACCAAGAGCATAAGCATCTCCAGTATTTCTATGAATAGAGTCATTTATGGAAATTGTGCATTTACTCATTTTGTTTGTATCATATGGATCATGCCAAAAGAAAGAAGAAATAGCCTTAACATACCTGAGACGATTCTCTTAACAATTCCTCTAACCCACGTCTTCTGCGAAAAACACGTAACGGCGGATCGAAGTAGGGAAAAATTCGTATGATATTCTTGAGAAAGATTGTACAGTGTTCTCTTGGAATTGCAAGTCACATTGCTATTACAATGTAAGGGTTCATAAGAATTCTTGTTGAAGCTACTATAACAACAAAATTTCGCGTCGAGAAAAATAAATAATCAAGACTAGAAAATAGCGTAACAAATGTAGTATTTGATTTCAATAAATAAAAGTGTTACAATCTCTATGGTATTCCTCTGATCTTCAATAATGTATACTATCTTGATGAATTTGATTTTGATTTAATTCAAGGGCTTGTAAATATTGGTCTTGAATCTCCTCCTTAAACTTAAATTTGGATTTGATCACGAACAAGTAATTTGATCTTGAATGCCTTGGTATTTGATTTTCCTTCGCTCTTGATCTTGACTTGAACTTGAACTTGTAGCTTGTATAGAAATATGCGGTGTTTGATCCACAAGCTCTCTGCATGCTTCTTGTTATCACTTATGGTGTCTTCCAGCTTTATGAAGACCTCTATTTATAGTTGTAGGGTGTGGTGTGGCTCTGCGATTTGATTGGTCCGTTTGAACTGACCAATACCATCTAGAAACTTGGCACAACTCTATTGGTTGTTGATTTGACTTGGATTTCCACCCTTCTTAACACGTGACACAATTTTATTGGATCAGTTATTTGGTTGGGAATGCCACATCATTTGACATGTTGCATGATATTGTTGGCTCGTTATTTTGACTTGGATTGCCATATCACTTGACACGTGGCATGATCCTGGGCTTTAAGATGGGCTAATAGCCATTTGGACCTTGGGATAATGAAATAGGCTTATCATTTAAGTTGTAATTCAACTAAATGTACTAGCTCATCACTTATATTTTGGATTTAAATAATTAACGCAATTTACTAGCAACAATATTTGTTTGGACTAGTGTCTTGAATTTAATATGGTCCAAATTATTTTATGGATTTAAGCCCGATAAAATTTAAATGCTTAAAGCTATATTCATTACTTTGTGTACAATATCATTCTTTACTTTGTTGAATATCTCATTCTTAATTCTACATTCGTTACTTTGTTGAAGAGGAGATGTCACTCATTACTTTGTAGAGACAAGCATATCTCTTAGGGGAATTGGAGGAGTCTTTTATCCTAGTGGGTATGGGCCCCACTTCTTTGATGACTTAGCAACCAAAATCGTCTAAATGTGCCACCAAGTTACATGTTTAAGAGCCATTAATTGGGTTTTGAGTAAGATCTCATTCGCTGCCACGTTGGGAGTTTATCTAATCCAAAGCTTCTAATTACTTAAAAATCTCCCACTAAAAATCAATAATTAACCACTTACCCACATAATTAAGAATTATCTCAAATTACTTAAAATATTACTCACTTTTAACACACTTTATACATATTACTATCATGGTCATATGGGACCTTGTATGGTACTAGTCCATAAATACCGGATATTATAGCTCGGACCGTATTTTATATCAAAATGACATACTTTGATGAAACTCATTTTCTTCAATTTTCTTACCCTCTTACCTTCACGAACTTGTTTGAAATAGCATAACACTTATTATCTCAAAATAATCTCATTCCCAAACTTACGTTGATTAACTTACGACGAAATTTTAACGTACGAAAATGCGGGATGTAACACTTTATGCTAAAAAGACTTAGGACCCCCTTTTCCTTTCTTTCTCTCTAGTAGATTTGAAATAGTTGTACCTCTCTATTCACATTAAGATCTTTGCAATAATATTCTTAGATTTTTGTACTCTCATTGCTTATTTGATCACGTAGCTTAATCCACATAATTTATGTTCAGCCGAGATCCCCAGTTGTGGACCTCGAGGTGTGCCTAACACCTTCTCTTTGAGGTAAGGTGAGCCTTTACCCGATCTTTGGTGGCATTGACTAGTTAAATAAGAGTCATTTGCATAATAGGTTCCCTAACACACCTTAAAAAATTTTAGGTGGCGACTCTCCTCTTTTAATACCATTTAAAAGAGTTGTCACATGTCGAAATCAAATTTCGCGAGAAAAAGGGGCACGACAGCATGGCGACTTTGCTGGGGATTTACACTTAGGCTCTTACTATAGAAAAATTGGATTATGTGGATCAGTCTTCTTTGTTATAAACACGCTTATGTTTTACATTTTTAGTTGCTACGACATGCACATCCCTCTCCACATCCCTCTCCAATTTTCCTTTTACTTGTTACATGCACATCCCTCTCCCATTTTCCTTTTACTCGTTTAAATTCATTGTAATATGCACATCCTTTCCCTTCTCCACCTTCATTTGCTTAAATTGGTCATAACATGCACATCCCTTTTCCTATTCACCTTTATTTGCTCTAAAATGCTCTTCATTTGTTTAAAGAGTGCTATATCATGTCTCTCCCGCCCCTACTTCCTTTCTTGTTTTATTACATTGCCTATATTCCACTAACTAAATTCTTCCTTTGTCTTTCTTTTACATCTTTTATGTTTTTCCTGAATACTGTATTTATTGCTTTTACATATTTACCATGCAAATACTTGGCAAATTGTTATTATCTCTGCATAAAGCACGCTCCACATCATATTCCACTTGTGCCCAATTAATAACATAGCAGCACTTGATGAGTGTCCGTGCTTTTCCAAAATTAACCTTTTAAATAAAAAAGCTTATTTGCGATATACTAGTCGATCAACAGTGCAGTCGACGGTCCCGTGCCTTTCCCTCTCAAGTCGTCCACTTGAGAGTAATAGTCTAGACCATTCTAGAAACCTCGCTCCAATATCAACTTTGCATGCATCATGTCAAACCTAGTATGGGTTAGAACATTTTTCATGTGATAACCCACTAAGATAAACCTTGTCCAAAGTCCCACGAGATTTCCATAATCCCAATGGACACCATCACGTTATGTGCATTACTTGGAGAAAATGTGTCGGTATGTTGATCATTAGTGTGTAAATAGTCCAATCTGCAGGGCGAAAGGGCTAACTTTATTTGTTTGCATAAAATGAAGCACGAAGTCCCTAGGTTAGGCATGGTTCAAAACATCCCACCCTTGTTGCTTGATTGGTTGAAGAACCTCCCGCCTAGTGACAAGAATCATGTGAAAAGGGTCCTTAGTAATTTACCGTCCTTATAAGACATCCAGCCGAATAGAGAATTAATTAAGGCCGCCACTATGTTTTGGGATGAGAAAAAGGTTGTCTTCCGCTTTGGTGACATAGAAATGACTCCCCTCTTGGAAGAAATATGAGGCTTCTCTAAGCTTCCATATGATAGTCCGGGTTTATTAGTACCAGAGAATCGCACGCCCCGCGGTTTTTTGAAAATGCTAGGTTTCAAGAAAAATGATGAGATACTCTGCCTGAAGAAGTCATACATCCCATTTGAATTTCTTTATGAAAGTTATGGGGATAGAAATTCATATCCCTTCATCATGATGAATTTTCCATTACTTCCTTGAGTTGGACGCACCACCGAGTTTTTGTGTTCATTGTCTGCTTCTTGGGGTTGCTGATATTTTTGATGAAAGGGGGAAGGATATACACTCGCTTAGCCATGTTCGCTAGGACTCTAATGGAAGGAATCGAGGGACATACTTACACTATCATCCCCATGATCTTGGAAAAAATGTATCGCGCTCTAGGTCGATGCAAGCAGGGTTATTGACACTTCAAGGGTTGTAATCTGTTGCTGCAAGTTTGGTTATTAAAACATTTCCAGAGAGTAGAATATCTCCAAGATATCCTGTGACAACCATTAAATGACTACATAGCTTACCATAATCCAAAGTGAATGACATTTATCCCAGACAGGTTTGCACAACCTGGAAGTGTTGTGAGTTGTGTGCGTTTTTTTAATAATCTGACTGACGAAAAGGTACATTGGATTTTTGAATGGTTCCCTAGCAGTGAGCTCATCATCAGATCGAGAGAGACTACTCATCTAGTGCTGATCAGGTTAAGGGGAATCTATCCTTATGCTCCTATAAGGGTAATGAGGCAAGCCAGAAGAAAATAGGTCATACCTTGCATTTCAAACATAGTCCAATAAAAAGTATATTTTAAAGGGAACTTCATCCCATTCAAATTCGATGCACAACATATGTGGAATCAGAAGGTCGTCATGGAAAAAGATACTATCGAGCGAGACAGGTATCATGCCGGCCATGTATACTTCTACCCATCATAGTTAGTAGATGATATAGCAGGAGATGTGAGGACTAGAATTAATCTAAAAAATAGGGTTATAGATGACGCTGTTGAAGCACAAGTCAAGTATATGATGCTGCGCAAAAGGGTCTTCAAGTCTGAAGCTAGGCATCTGGAACAACAAAAAGTGGATATGGAAGCAATCAATGAATGGAGAGAAATTGCTACTAAATCAACAGAGTGATTGGAATATTTGGATCAGGGCCTAATGGAACTTGAGGGAAAGATGAGAAAGAGACTCTCTGATTGTTAGAACACGGAAGGCAATGCAGAAGGGCATTTAGCAAATCTTACCCATTGTTGGATATGCGCAACCTGGGGAACCTGATTGATGGATCCAAGAAGGCCAAGCTTGGAGAAGGTCCTTCTGGGGCCAAGTAGATTAGGGAACAATGTCTTTACTGCTTTCAAGATTCGTTTTACATTTTGATTGTAATAAGGCAAATGCCATTAGTGACTTTCTCATTATTGTCATTTTAGTAAGGATTTGACGCATTTTTGCATTAATGAAATGACACAATTGTTGGCATAAATTTTTTCCAAGTCTATGTGTCGCTTAGGCCTACCTCGGGTATGACGAGGTCCCTCAAATTAGGACGCGAATTTATTACAAAATTTTGCAACACATGTTCAATATCGCAAACATTTTCTTAATACTCCTTACTAATTTGGTTACCTTTTTGTTTTTCTTTCCTTCTGTTTATTCCCATTCCCCAGGGTTGGTTCGTGCATACTGGCATCGTCAGCATATTACACCAGATCTAGAGGTCCTCCACCTCCACCTCCACCAAGTGATCCCAAGAACAAAGGAAAAGCGAAAATGGATGATATGAGTGGTACTAGAAAAGACAATGCTACTAACGCAGAAAACATTGAAACTTCAGACTGTTGGAGTACTCCAGCACATAATGAATTGGTCCTACATCTGGAAAAAAAATATTGGAGCTACAGGGGGGAGCTTTAGCAGGTCCAGAACATGGCAAACCTTTCCCTCGCTCTAAACATCCCCGACATCAACCAACAAAACACAAATGCCCAAAACCTGGAACCTCCTCATAACACACAAAACCAAAATCCACCAAATCCTCACATGACACATCAATATGAAACACCTCCTCAAAACCAACCATCCACCAGTACCTAATCCTCTACAACACCATCACCATCCAATTCAATATCCACAAACCACCACTTACCAACTCCTCAAACGCACCACAACTTACTCATGATCCCCAAAACTCAACCAATGACCACCATTACGCCCAGATTCCTGGAGTCCACCAAAGCAATCCCATATATGTGGAAACTTTACCCCATACCCCACAACAGACCCTATACATGCCAGAATCCGCCGAGAAGGACCTGCTCATAAAGAACATGGTAGAGGAACTCAAGAAGCTCACTGGAAGAGTTCAGAGTGTTGAAGGTAGAAAGAGAATTGAGGGTTTGAATTATGAGGATTTGTGTATTCAACCAAATGTAGAACTTCCGGAGGTTTACAACCTCCCAAGTTCGAAATGTTCAACGAAACTGGTGATCGAAAAGTGCATCTGAGAACGTATTGTGACAAACTTGTAGGGGTTGGAAAGTATGAACGAATCCGTATGAAGTTGTTCATGAAAAGCCTCATTGGGGATGCCTTGTCTTGGTAAATCAGTCAGAACCCAAAGAAATGGGTTAAATGGGTGAGCATGGCGTCAGATTTCATGGATCAGTTTAGGTTCAACAATGAAAATGCACTAGAAACTTTTCGCGAGTATGCTACTTGGTGGAGGTCTGAAGCCGCAAAAGTCAGGCCTACACTTGAAGAAGAATATTCGAATAAGTTCTTTTTCAGAGCTCAGGACCCGCAATACCACGAAAGAATTGATGGTTATTGAAAACTATAAATTTTCTGACATCATCAAGTTGGGGGGAAGAGTAGAAGAAGGGATCAAAAGAATAATGGTGACAAACTTCGAAGCACTCCAAGCCACAAACAAAGCTTTGCAGTCAGGAGGTATCTCCAAGAAGAAAGAAGTGGGTGTAGTAATGGTAGCCCAAGGCCCAAAGTCTCCTCTCACATACCAAATGCCTCCACCCACATATTGCCTTCATTACCCAGATACCAACAACCTGTCGCCACTTACCATACTTATAACACCCAACCAACATATTATTATTCACCGCCAGCCCGCCAAAATTACCAAAAACCAAAACAAAATTTTGACCGCAGACCACCCAGACAATACACGCCGATTGCTGAACCCATAGACCAATTATACGAGAGGCTAAACGATGCTGGTTATGTGACTCCTATTCCCGATGTTTCTATGGAAAACTATTCTTAGTGGATTAACCCAAATAAGACATGCTCTTATCACTCAGGCATGAAAGGTCATACTATTGATGATTGTCTTACTCTGAAGGATAAGATTCAGACATTAGTTGACACTAAAGTCATACAAGCAAAGGAGGCCGTACCCTACGTCCGTAGCAATCCTCTCCCGGATCACAAAGGTGAAGGAGTAAATGTGATAGAGACCGATGAAGAATGGGACTCGTCAAGGTCAATTAGACTCATTCGAGAAGGGGATAATCCTAAAACATCTTCAGTCACTCTCACACCTATCGTGCTACAAACTCAAGCACCAATTGAAGTTGAGGTAGCCGTACAGAATCTGTTTGAAGTTGAAGTGACAACACCCTTCACCGTGATGGTATCACCTACGCCGTCTTATAAATCTAATTCTATACCATGGAATTATGTTACGGAAACAAGAAGGAAATGAAAAGCAAAAATGGAAGAAACAGGTGTAGCAGGCATGACCAGAACCGGTAGGGTTTAGACACTCGAGCATTTGGGAGGAACGAGCAAAGAAGCTGCATCTAAGCCGCTTGTCATTAAGACTGGCCCGCATGACCTTTGGAGGAAGGTGCAAGCAAGAGAATACTCTATGGTTGACCATCTGAACAAAACCCCTTCTCAAGTATCCATTTTATCACTGCTACAAAACTCCGAGGAATATAGGAATGCCCTGATAAAATTTTTGAATGAAGACTATGTACCCACTAGTGGAGGAATGGCCAACATTTTAGGGAAAGTGTTGGAAAACCACAAGATCACTTTTCATGAAGACGAGCTGCCACCGGAAGGATTAAGTCACAGTAGGGCACTACATATCACAGTGTAATTTGAGGACAAATTCATTACCAAAGTCCTGATAGATGGAGGTTCGAGTCTCAACATATGTCCACTAACTACTCAGAAAAGATTGAGTAAGGGCCTGCACGAGATACGATCAGAAAGTATGAATGTGAGAGCACTTGATGGATATCAAGGGCCACAGTTGGAGAGATCAACCTTAGCCTACAGATGGGCCCAACCTAGTTTGATATTGAGTTTCAAGTGCTGGATATATCTGCTACCTACAACCTATTATTGGAGCGATCCTGGAATCAAGCTGTTGGGGCCATAGCTTATACTCTACATCAAGCTGTGAAGTTTGAGTGGAACCATCAAGAAGTGGTTATCCATGGAGACGGGAGTAACCCCATTTACACCAATCAGACTGTTCTTGTTGTTGAGAATAGAAGGAAGTTGGGTGGAGAAACATACCATCGCATTGAGCACGTCAACGCAATTGAGAAAGATAAATGGTGGAGCAGTAAGATAGAAAGCATATTGTCATGGACATGGTATGAACCTGGCAAGGGTCTCAACAAGAATCTCCAAGGGATCACCAAACCGATACAACTAAAATGTCATGGTACAACATTTAGGCTTTGGTATGAATACACCTGGCTAGAGTATTAGGATTGGTCGCTGTCATGGCGTGGTAATTACTATCAGCTAGAACAACCAGTACCACATTTGCACCAGTCATTTCATCGAGCTGACATGATGTAGGGGCTTGAAGAAGATGAAGTTTTAGCTGGCATAAGAAATTTGTTTCTGGATGATGAAGACATGGATTGCAGTGCGATAGTTGAGGAGCAGGAGGAAGGCCTTACTATTCAGGCCATGCAAAAAGAAGCTATACTCAAGAACTGGACTGCTACACCATCGAGGACCCGTCGAGTTCCTGGGTAGCCTGGCGATTAGCATCATTTATTTTTTTTATTTTAAAAAAGCATTTTTATGAGCATCTAAGACATTTTCAGTATTTTGTTTTAAGCATTTTTTGTTTTGAAATAATTGCTAGAATCATCGAGCTGCAATTGTTTGACGTTTTAAAAATTTTATCACTGGATTGCTGTTTTTAGTATTTATTATTATCCTTTATATTTTTTCTCTACAATGTTATTATTACTTATCCCGATGAACCTAGGACAGCGACATGTAATGAGACAACGCAACATAAGGATAGTGATTCAGAGGATCTGTAAGAGGATACAATACCTGAGGAAATTGTCAGGGAAGTGAATTTTTTTTAAAAGAAAGCCTAAGTCTAAGTTGGACGAGTTTGAAACAGTTAATTTTGGAGATTCAAAAATAGTCAAGGAAACGCGTGTAAGCATTCATCTATCACCGTCAGTGAAGGAAGAATACATCCGATTCTTGAAGGAGCATGAGGACATTTTTTCATGGTCCTACGATGATATGACTGGTTTGAGCACATCCATAGTGGCTCATAAGCTACCTACCAATCCCATGTGTCCACCTGTAAAGTAGAAACTCAGAAAGATTAGGCCAGATATGAGCTTGAAAATAAAAGAGGAAGTCACCAAACAGATCAAAGCCAAGGTTCTCGGAGAGGTTGAATGTGGCTAACATTGTGCCAGTTCCAAAGAAAGATGGGAATGTCAGAGTGTGTGTCGATTATCGGGACTTAAACAAAGCAAGTCCCAAAGATGATTTCTCGTTGCCCAATATACACATAGTGATCAACAACTGTGCCAAACATGAACTCCACTCCTTTATGGATTGCTTCACAGAATATCATCAGATCTGGATAGATGAAGAAGATGCCGAAAACACATCCTTTATCACACCATGGGGAGTGCATTGTTACAAAATGATGCCGTTTGGACTGAAGAATGTTGTAGCCACTTATATGAGAGCTATGACAATCATTTTCCACGACATGATACACAAGGAGATAGAGGTGTACGTGGATGACGTCATCATCAAATATAAAAGGAGTACATATCACATAGCTGATTTGAGGAATTTTTTGATCGACTTTGGAGGTACAATCTGAAACTGAATCATACAAAGTGTGCCTCCGGAGTCCCTGCTGGAAAATTGTTACGGTTCATCGTTAGCCGCCAAGGAATTGAGCTAGGTCCGTCAAAGGTCAAGGCGATCCAAGACTTGCCACCTCCAAAGAACAAGAAAGATATGATGAGTTTCTTAGGGTGTCTCAATTACATCAACCGTTTCATAGCACAATCAACTGTGATATGTGAACCGATTTTCAAAATGTTAAAAAAAGATGCCGCAACAAGTTGGACTATAGAATGCCAGAAAGACTTTGACAAAATCAAGGAGTATTTATCCAAACCACCTGTTCTGGTCCCACCGGAAACTAGGAGACATCTGCTACTTTATTTATCTATACTAGATGGGGCTTTTGGTTTGTTCTGGGAAACACGACGAGACGGGAAGAAAGGAGCATGTCATATACTATCTGAGTAAGTAATTAACACCCTACAAAGTACAATATTCTTTGCTGGAATGCACCTGGTACGCTTTGACATTCATAGCTCAAAATTTGAGGCACTACTTCCGTGCCTACACAACATATCTCATATCAAGGATGGATCCGCTAAAATACATCTTCCAGAAACCCATGCCTACAGGAAAATTAGCAAAATGGCAGATATTACTGAGTGAGTTCGACATCATCTATGTAACTCAGAAGGCGGTCAAAAGGTAAGCATCTGCAAGATCATTTGGCAGAAAATCTTGTAGAGGGAGAATACGAACCATTAAAAACGAACCATTGAAAACATTTTTCCCCACGAAGAGGTATCATTCGTAGGAGCGGAGATCATCGAAGCCTATGATGGTTGGAGAATGTTCTTCGACGGAGCTGCAGACTTCAAAGGAGTGGGTATTGTAGTAGTCTTAATATCATAAACAGGCCAACACTATCGGGTATCCGCGAAGCTCAGGTTTTTATGTACCAACAACATGGAAAAATACGAGGCATGCATCTTAGGACTCAAGTTAGCCATCAACATGAATGTTCAAGAATTTCTGGTAATTGGAGATTATGACCTTTTGATACATCAAGTTTAGGAGAATGGGCCACAAAGAATACCAAAATATTTCCATATTTGTACCATGTACAAGAGTTGATGAAGAGATTCACAAAGATAGAATTCAAACATGTCCCGAGAGTCCAGAATGAGTTCGCAGATGCATTGGACACTTTTTCTGCCATGATATAACACCCAGACAAGAATTTCATCGATCCTATCCAGTAGGGATTCATAACCGGCCAGCTTATTATGCTCATGTTGAAGATGAAATTGATGGATCCATGGTTCCACGACATCAAAGAATATTTGGCAAAAGGAGAGTTCCCATAGCACGCAAATCATACTCAGAAACACACAATCCGAAGATTATCCAACCACTTCTTCCAAAGCGGAGGAATTCTGTACAGAAGGAATCCAGACCTGGGATTATTACAGTGTGTAGACGCCAAGGAAGCGTCCAGATTGCTCGAAGAAATACATGCCGGAACTTGCGGACCACACATGAACTATTTCGTCTTAGCTAAGAAGATATTGAGAGCAGGATATTTCTGGATGACTATGGAAACATACTGCATCAAGTATGTCCAAAAGTGTCATCAATGCCAGGTACATATTGATATTATACGAGTGCCACCCAATGAACTCAATGTAACAAGTGCAAATTGGCCTTTCTCCGCTTGGGGGATGGATGTCATTGGTCCAATCGAACCTACTGCTTCAAATGAGCACATGTTCATTCTCCTTGCCATATACTATTTCACAAAATGGGTTGAAGCCACATCTTACAAGGATGTAACTAAGAAGTTCATCACAGATTTTGTTCATGATCGTATTGTTTGTCGATTCGGGGTGCCTGAGTTAATCATCACTGAAAATGCTGCCAACCTTAACCGTGACCTGATGAAATCCATGTGTGAGGCTTTCAATATCAAACACAAGAATTCCACAACATACAGGCCGTAAATAAATGGAGCTGTGAAAGCCGCCAATAAGAACGTCAAGTAGATATTGAGGAAAATGGTAGATAATCATAAACAATGGCACGAGAAATTGACATTTTCCCTGCTTGGATATCGTACCACGGTTTGCACATCGACTGGGGAAACTCCTTATTTGTTGGTCTATGGTACTGAAGCCGTTATTCCTGCCGAAGTAGAATTTCCTTCTTTGACAATCATACAAGGGGTTGAACTCAGTGATGCAGAATGGGTACGAAGTCACTATGAACAACTAGCTCTCATTGATGGAAAAGGAATGAATGTGGTATGTCACGGTCAACTCTACCAGAATAGAATGTCTAGAGCTTTCAACAAAAAGGTTGGGCCTAGACAATTCACACCGGGACAATTGGTGCTAAAGCGGATCTTCCCACATCAAAATGAAGCCAAAGGGAATTTTTCACCCAATTGGAAAGGGCCCTACATGGTTCACCGAGTACTAACGGAAGGAGCACTCATACTTGCAGAAATGGACAGAGAAATTTGGCCAAAACCTATCAACTCAGATGCAGTCAAGAGATACTATGTTTAGGATTGTTTACATTTCTTCATTTAATATAACTGAACTACGCTTGACCTGATTTCCATTTAAGAGGGGATGCGTAGGCAGCCCTATGGGTTTGGTCACATCTTAATAAAATCTTCATTTTTTCCATGATCAGAAACTGGGACAGAATTTTGAGGAGGACCCTCAAAATTCTAAATCAAGTCCATCCAACTTCATCATATGCGGAGCAGTCAAAAATTGCATTTAAACTGGGCATAACTTTTAGGAGGACCCTCAAAATTCTAAAGCAAGGATGTCGTAATATCTCTAAAATATGTCACAGTCATCAGTTTATCTAAATTACTTGATATTACATACTATTATATTTCAAATCACTATATGCACGCATGTTTTCAAAAACTTTATTGCTATAGCAGCCAGATGTTACCCAAGGTATCTCAAATAGGATCTCAAGGGGGGAGCAAGGATAGAACAGGAAAACAAAGCGCGAACCAACCTTCTTTCACAGAAATCACAATTTTTCTTTGGATGCAGGTACAACAACACAATAATATCCGCAGACACATCATGTCACTAACCTCAAGACAACAAATTATCTAGCGCAAGCATCTCCAGCTAAGAAATGATTTACCTTCTCATCATCACTCATTGTTTTCTTGCATAAGTCTAAATAATGCCTTTCCTACATGAGACTAAGAATTGTCTCCTTAATTGCATAAGGCTAAGCACTGCCTTTCCCGGTAAGACTAAGCATTGTCTCCCTCTTGCATGAGGCTAGGCACCGCCTCCCGTATTGCATAAGGCTAAGCACTGCCTTTCCCTGCATGAGACTAAGCATTGTCTCATCTTTGCATGAGCTAAGCACTGCCTCCCTAATTGCGTGAGGCTAAGCACTACCTCTCTAATTGCATAAGGCCAAGCACTGCATTTCCTGTATGAGACTAAGCATTATCTCCTCTTTGCATGAGGCTCAGCCCTACCTCTCTAATTGCACAAGGACAAGAAATGCCTCCCTAATTGCATAAGGCTAAGCATTGCCTTTCCCTACATAAGGCTAAGCGTTATATTTTTCCTTGTATGAGACTAAGCATTGTCTCATTAATTGCATAAGACTAAGCACTGTCTTTCCCTATGTGAGACTAATCATTGTCTCCCTCTTGCATGTGGCTAAGCACTTCCTCCCTGATTGCATAAGGATAGACACTGCCTTTCCCTGCATGAGACTAAGCATTGCCTCATTTGCCTCCCTAATTGTGTGAGGCTAAGCACTGCCTCCTTAATTGCATAAGGCTAAAGACTTCTTTTCCTGCATGAGACTAAGCGTTGTCTCCTCTTTGCATGAGGCTAAACCCTGCCTCCCTAATTGAACGAGGGTAAGCACTGCCTCCGTAATTGCATAAAGCTAAGCATTGCCTTGCCCTACATGAGACTAAGCATTGTCTCTTTCTTTGCATGAGGATAAGAACTGCCTTTCCTGCATGAGACTAATCATCGTCTTTTTCTTTGCATGAGGCTAAGCACTGCCCCTTTTCTTGCATAAGGCTAAGCACTGCATTTTCCTCAAGATTAAATACAATCTCATTACGCTGTCTAAGACTCGACACTATCATTTTTTCACCTTGGGCTAAGCACTGGCCTCATCTTACACAAGACTAAGCCTTGTCTTGTTTCATTGTGAAAATAACCAATATCATATCTTTGCATTTCATGGGCCAAAACATAGTCATTTTGTCCAAAGGCATCATAGTCCGAAGGCATCATCTTCATAACTGAAGACATTATTCTATGGCCTGATGATCTCTCAATAGTGCACATCATTATTCAAAGGCGTCATAGTCCAGAGGCACCATCCTCATGGCCCAAGGACGTCATTTCATTGCCTGTGAATCCCTTATCATATGATTCATGGCCCAGGATGTCATAGTCCAAGGACATCATCCACCATCCATAGACAGCCTTCATGGTCCAAAGGGAATTTGCATCACGTTTAAATTGTCACAATAACCCATATATATTCGCATGCGCCGTGTTTTAAGTTTCGTAGGTAACCCAGGAAGTAACCGTTCTTCAAACAGGATCAATCTTCGCTCCAGTTTCCGTTCACAACGTTCACATCCTGCAATTGTTTCAAACATAACCGACCACCATCAATTACCCTCCTTTTACTCTATGACCGTTCGGATATTTTTTCGGTGATACATCCGTAACGTTTCAAATTCACATTCATGATTTCGCATAAATTCATCCGATACTATCCTACCCAAAAGAACTCTTTCAAAAACATACGATCATCCTTATAACAACTCCATCGGTTTCGTTCGCCGTTGGATCTAGAACTACACACATCCTGAGTCCCGTAACACCAGGGGTATGTAGGAAACTCAGGTACCATTTGGATCCCATTTTTTCAAATCATATTATCCCTCATTGAGTTCGGAAAAAATTGGCCATTATTTTCTTTACCCGCCAACTCTTTCATCACTCTAGGGTAAAGAGGGGTAGCTGTTGATACCCAATTTTGCCCTCACATTTTAACTAGCATATATACTTTCAAAATGTCATATTTTCATAATTATTTAATTTTCAAGCATTTTCCGTAATCTTCCATAATTTTTAGAGCTTTAAAATTAAATTTCTTGCATTTAAATTACTTAAATATTTACTAATTATTCCTTTAGATTATTTGTGATGACTTAGTCATCACAAAACTTACTATTTACATCCACATATATGTTTTAAATATTTTTACTTCATTTCATATAATTATATTAGTATTTTAGGCTATTTACAGAATCTTGCAATAATAGCTTATACTTTTGAAATCTATTGCATTTGTCATTTTATTCAAGGTCAAAATAATTTTTTACATTTTTATAATCTACTACTGTTGTTTCAGATTACTAAGTTGCATTAATATTATTTTTATATTTATTTGAGCTACTTTATTAAATTATTTTTTCTTTAATTTATTATATTTTTAAATATGTCCCAAAACAGGCCAAATTTCGGACCCCGGTTCACCATCCCACACCCTAAAACTCTAGCCCAATAACCCTTAGCCCAATACCAGTAATTCACCAGCCTATACTTGTTTTATGACCCCCTCCATCTACCTTTTAATCCTGGTCGTTGATATCAGAGATCAATGGCTCACAAAACACCTACGCTCTTAAACCCACCCTTACCCAAAACCCTAACCCCATTATCCCACTCTCGCCGCCTTTGAACCTTTCAATCTCCCTTTCTCTGAAGAACCCTAATCGCGGCCCTTTCCCTAATCCCTCTCCTAATGGGATTCGACTACTATTTTCTTGCCATATTCGAATCCTTCTGGTATTGGTTGTCTGTTTGTGGTGTTACCTAAGTGCTTGCCGAAGCACAAAAATCAATAATTTTCGAAATCGAACAAAAAGGGGTTCAAATCTTTGATTTTGAGCACTATTTCGTCTACATACGTTCAACGCTATATTATGTGAGTCCAATTTTGTTTGGATTTTTGTGATTTACACTTTCCCTAAAAAGGAGAAGTATCCGATCTCAGAGAAATTAATATAATAAATTTATTTTGTTTATTTGAATAGATGTGTTATTTGTTACTATTTCCAGTTGATGTAACATTGCTTTTACAATCCACCGACCTTTCATGATGTTAGTTCCTTGACCCACATAGATTATATGGGTGAGTTGGGGACAATTTAGAAGTTTATTTTAAAAGTTTTTTTTAATTGAGACTTTAGATTCTGTTACAAATGGATATCTATGGAGTCGATATTACTTTTACTGCTTTGTGACGGGGGTCTATCGGAAATAGTCTCTCTAACTTCGCAAGGTAGGGGTAAGGCTGCGTACACTCTACCCTCCTCATACCCCACTTATGGGATTACACTAGGTTATTGTTGTACACTTTCCCTAAAAAACTACGGTTTACCGAATTTATCTCCTAAATTGATTTTAAACTGATTTTGCATGATTTCTTTCCTTATTTGTTGTTTGATTTATTTCTTTTCCTTATGTGTTCGTTCAATTTTGACTGCTATATAAACCCTCACATTTCCCTTCTTGGGACAGACTTTAATCGATATATTTCTTCACTAAAATTAGGGGTTTCTACTATTCTCTTGTTCTATATTCTATTTTGACCGGCTAAAAGCCAAGGCCACTAAGACCTTGTTACTCAACACGTTCTTGGTGCGAGTGTCACGACTGAAACTGTTGGGTCGCGACGGGCACCCGGTGCCTTACTTAACCGAGTACCAACATAACGTATATTTCTTATTACATCATCATGGGTAAGTGAGCTAGAAGGGATGTATGAGGCAACAAGAATAAAATATGAAGTAACACTCGACATAAAACTACCCAACCTGATATATAAACTTATACACGTGACATACGAGCCTATAAGGCCGACATGATCATTTGTAAACTCAAAACACAGGCCGACAAGTCCATACAAGTA
Organism: Nicotiana knightiana; assembly: GCA_005239525.1. NCBI lineage: Eukaryota > Viridiplantae > Streptophyta > Magnoliopsida > Solanales > Solanaceae > Nicotiana > Nicotiana knightiana. The sequence goes on from ML419439.1 coordinate 49,557, forward strand.
TCTGTATACATGACATCTGTCTACAAGCCTCTAAGAGTACAAAAGTAACATAAAGGTCATGACTAGGCCCTGCTATACCAATCAGTACATGTCCTAATTACACTGACCAAATAAGAAACTCTGGAGAAAAACAGAGCGCACCAACACCTTCCGCTGAGCTGATAGCCTACTTGGAGGAATAGCAACCTATCTAATGGGACCTGCGGGCATGAAACGCAACGTCCCCAGGAAAAAGGGATGTCAGTACAAATAATGTGTCGAGTATGTAAGGAATGAAAATCAGTAAATAATAGACATGAAAGAAACATGGAGTAAAAGGCTCGACATGTAAGTCTGAATAACTCTGTGAATCATTAATATGTATAATTCCATGCATATGCGTATAAATGTCATGTCGCACATAGGTACATGTGTTCATAACACCATCAAGCCTCTAAGGGCATCCCATCATATCATCTCGGCCATTATGGGCAAAATCATCAACATATACCAGCTGATCAGGTGGTGGTGCGTATATAACACTGTAAACTTTTCCCATATCCCATATACATATAACATACATATATACACGTATATAACACCATCTGATCATGAGTCAGTGTACATGTATAAATGAATGCAATGCATGAGAAGTACGTCATTAAAATCTCTCGAGGCGTCATAAGACCATTATGCCTTTGATTAATGCCATGAAGTAAACTTTGTCGACTTACGTATTTTCTGAGACCCATGAACAAATGATAAAATAATAGTACATATGGGAAATCAAGAACATAAGAATCTCTAGCATTTCTATGAATATAGTCATTTATGAAAGTTGTGCATTTGCTCGTTTCATTTGTATGTATGGATCATGCCAAAAGGAAAGACGGGATTGCTTTAACATACCTGAGCCGATTCTCTTGGAAATCCCTCTAACAAACAACAATTGCGACGAAACACGTAACGGCGGATCAAAGTAGGGGAAAATTTGTATGATATTCTTGAGAAAGATTGCACCGTTATTCCCTTAGAATCGCAAAATACCATTGCTATTATGCTTAGAATTATCGTATGAACTTTGTTTCAAGAAAAAGTCTCGCAAACTTTCTTGTATGAAATCACAAGATGAACTTTCTTGTATGAATTTGGTGAAGCAATTTACATTGTTATGGAGATTAGACATGTCTCTCTTTGTAACCTTTTAGAGACATCTTTTACCTTAGTGGATGTGGGCCCCACTAAGGTGATGACTAAGCCCAAGACTTTCTTAGTGTTCCATCTTGCAATGTGACTTAAGAGTCACTTTAACTGATCTTATGTGCTGCCACTTTGGGGTTTAAAATTTATCCGTCACTTCTTACTTAGTTTGTTAATCCCCCATTAACCCAATAATTAACCAACTACCACATAATTAAGAATTATCTCAAATTATTTAAAATGCCACGCACTTTTAACACACCTTACTATCATGGTCATGTGGTACCTTGTATGGCAGTAGTCCATAAATATGGGGTATTATAGCTTGGATCGTATTTTACCCCAAAATGTCAAATTTCGACAAAATTCATTTTCTTTGATTCGCTCCCCCTCTCACCTTCCCGAATTTACTTATCACTTGTTTGAAATAGTACAATACTTATAATCTCACAATAATCTCATTTTCGAACTTACATCGATTAACTTACGACGAAACTTTCTCGTACGAAAATGCGGGATGTGACATCTCTTTTCCAAGATTTCATTAATTTGCTTATGACATACTTTCACGTACAAAAACGTGGGGTGTAACATAATTCTCCCCTCTGGAACATTCGTCCTCGAATGTTGACTGATGCATTTATCATTTTCATAACTCTTAGCTCTTGCGAATTTTTTAATACTCTCCTTGCCATTTCCGGCAACTGTTCTGTGCATAAATCCAAAGGCCAGGGCATTTTCCCTTTTAGGCCTCTTTCTTACACCACGACTCGTGGTCAGAATCCTTCAAATCTCGTAACTCTTACTACCTTCTGTCATGCAGCCAGAGTCTTCTACGGCTGTATGATTGTCAACATATATGCTGCATGGATAATACTCAAAAATCTTAAGTGCGTTCATAACGTAACTAACTTTGGCTCATTGATCGAATAATTCCTTTCATTTCTTCTCATCTTTCTTTAAACATAAGCTATTACCTTTCCTAGTCTTTCTGCCCTCTTGTTGCGTCCATACTTAGCTTATATGAGTTCCCATGTATGCCAGAACCTTTGTGCAACTCATATGGTCTTGAATATTACTTTTGGTTTTACTCCCCGCTCATTAGCCATGGTAGGTGCCACTTTCTTCTGGATTGCATACAATTTTGTAGTGAGACTGTTACGACCATTTCCTCTTTAGGTCACTGTGCTTAGGTTGAAGCCTTCTTCCTTATTTCCTCAGCTAGTCTTTCATTGTAGTACTTAGGGAGGAACCTCTTACTCTTGTAAATTTTTGAGATTATTACGGACCTTTGGATGTCCTTCCTTGCCTATAATTATTCGTAGTTACTTTCCTTCATGCTCTTATGCTTGTAGGGTTGCTTCTTAACTGACATTTTGACTGTCTTCCCAGTGGCACTCTCTTGTATTACTATAACATTCATACGGTACCTTTAACTACCCCCAACTCCTATATGAATATATCTCAAGTATTACAATGACATTACTACGAGGCTGAATTCACTATATTAGGTTTTACTGTGTTTATCTTGCACGATCTGTTGATTCATCTGTAACCTCCTGTCTAGCCATAACCAGGCTCTTTCTGAATCAATTTCTAACTACTCGTTGGCCTATTCACATATCAATATTTCGCGTAATCTTTCTTGGGTTATTTCTTTTGTCTAACTTAACTCTCGCATTGGCTCCTTATTTATAAATAACATTCCGGGCAGGAACCCTTACTTCCTCTCCTTGACGTCGTGTTTGCATGTTGTTCTGGAATTGTAGCATATCTATTGGATTTGAATAAGTGCAATCTCATCCCTTTCATTTTTTGCATCTTCCTTTACCATTCCATAGTCACTAGAACCACTTAATTCTGACTTAATGTCACATCCTTCCAGATTCCCCCCTTTAAGGGAGTACTAAGATCTAGCGCTATGACGATCTACCTATAGCTCATTCACCTCTTCATCTTTGGCGTCTTTTTCACATCATTGATGACCCTTACTCTCCTTGCGATAATCCCTTCGCACCAAGGATAACAAAATTCATTACTCACGAGGGTGACACTTAGTGTAACTGACACACACAGTCCATGAAGCTTAACTTTGCTCGCATTACTTTCTTTGGGAAAGCGTCTTCCTCAATGACCTTTAAAGATTATTCTTCTTTCATCCATTATATTATTGTCGGAATGCAATCTCTGAAATTCTCATGATGCCGACTATTATCAAATCACTAGTCCCTAATTCATGTTTAGTTTATCGTGTTCACCAGCCCATACTGGTTTCCATTACTCTGGGGTCTAACCTTTTCTTCTGGTAATCACGTTAGAGTCACGAACTTATTTCTCGAAATGAAGATATGACTTTATGGCCTATACCCTTTTGCGTCTCAAGGCCTGTCACCTCTCGCCTTTTCCTTCACTTAACTATAGACTTTATAACTCTATCATCTTTTTGATCTACCGTTTTCATTCATATATCACATCTTACTCATAATGCTTTATAAACTCCCTTCTTATTTCCCTGCTAATATTTCTGTCTATCACCTTATTCTGAAAACTTTAACAAGACATTCTTTTGTTTTTGCTTCCCTTGCTCCATCCATTGGCTCTTCGAGTTGCCTAACATTCTTTCTCTACTAGCGACGGGAGCCACACTAAGATAATATTTATCCCTTTAAGGCTTCCAGTGCCTATCTTTTTAGTACTCATATCTAGCTGTACTATTTTAGAGTGCACCATCTGGGTGTCTCACAGGGAGATCTATCAGCACATTCGCAATATCTTTCAGAATGTCAGCTAACGTTAACAATCCGTCCAACATTTTGGGTTACTTTACCCAAGCTGGATCCTCATATCCCGTCCTTTTCTTAAATTAAGTTTGTTGGCTCTCGTGGAGAATAACTAAGATGGGTGTGACTAATTGTACATACCTCTATTACAATTGAAGGTAACCCAAAATGCTTATATTTCTCTGCTTGAATTGTAAATATTGTTAATCTTCATTAACTGGGAACCTCGTACCCTTCTTCACCTTGCTTCTTTTACTTGCTGAAACTTGTGTCTACCTTCCGATTCTCTTATTCATTTTTACCGTAAGAGTGGATAGATATACCTACCTTAGGGATCCTTACCAAGAAACTTACACATCTTAGTACATACATAATCTATTGAATACCTCATATTTATGATTTAAAAATCGAGTTCCTCTGACACAACTCTTCCACAACTATATCTCTTGCCAACCATCTTTATGGATGTAGGTATCTTCGTATTATGAATAAGATAGAGTTTAGGAAATTGAGTTCTTATAACTGAGGTCTACTATACGATCTAGAGTAAGAATAAAGAGTGACAGACCTAAATGTGATGTAGCCTCCTGCTTATAAGTGTAGTGCACAACACACCTATCAACAAGACTCTACAAGACACGACTTGTAGACTCCCTAGGACAGAACTGCTCTGATACCACGTTTGTCATGACCCAAACCGATGGGTAGCGACGGGCACCCTGTGCCTTACTTAACCGGGTACCAACATAACATATCTTTCTTATTACATCATCATGGGTAAGTGGGACAGAAGGTCCGTATGAGGCAAAAAGAATAAAATATGAGGAAACACTCGACATAAAATGACCCAACATGATATAGAAACTTATATACATGACATACGGGCCTATAAGGACAACATGATCATTTGTAAACTCAAAATATAGACCGACAAGGCCATATAAGTATGTATACATGGCATCTATCTACCAGCATCTAAGAGTACATAAGCAACATAAAGGTCAAATAAGCAACTCCGGAGCAAAATAGAGCGCACCAACACCTTTCACTAAGCTGATAGCCAACTTGGAGGACTCTCAACTTGTCTATCGGGACATGCGGGCATGAAATGCAGTGTCCCCATGAAAAAGGGAAGTCAGTACAGATAATGTACCGAGTATGTAATGAATGAAAATTATTAAATAATAGACATAAGGGAAATATGGAGTAAAAGACTCGACATGTAAGTCTGAATAGCTCTGTGAATCACTAATATGTATAATGCCATGCATATGCGTATAAATGTCATGTCGTGCATAGGTACATGTGTTCATAACATCATCAAACCTCTGAGGTCATTCCATCATATCATCTCGGTCACTGTGGGCAAAATCATCGACGTATACCAACTGATCAGGTGGTGGTGTGTATATAACACTGTAAGCTTTTCCTATATCCTATATACACATAACATACATATATACACGTATATAACGTCATCTGGTCATGGTTCAATGTACATGTATAAATGAATGCAAGGCATGAGAAGTACGTCATTAAAATCTCTCGAGACGTCATAAGACCATTATGCCTTTGATTAATGCCATGAAGTAAAATTTGTCATCTTACGTATTTTCTAAGACCCATGAAAATATTCTAAAATAATAGGACACATGGAAAATCAAGAACATAAGAATCTCTAGCATTTCTATGAATAGAGACATTTATGGAAGTTGTGCTTTTGCTCATTTAATTTGTATCATATGTATCATGCCAAGAGGAAAGAAGGGATGGACTTAACATACCTAAGCCGATTCTCTTGGAAATCCCTCTAACATACATCAATTGTGAAAAAACACGTAACGGCGGATCAAAGTAGGGGAAAATTCTTATGATATTTTTGAGATATCTTTCTTGTATGAATTTATTGTATGAACTTTGTTTCAAGAAAAATTCTCGCAAACTTTCTTGCGTGAAATCACAAGATGAACTTTCTTGTATGAATTTGGTGAAGAAATTCACATTGCTATGAAGATTAGACATGTCTCTCTTTGTAACCTTTTTGAGATATCTTTTACCTTAGTGGGTGTGGGCCCCACTAAGGTGATGACTAAGCCCAATACTTTCTTAGTGTGCCATCTTGCAATGTGACTTAAAAGTCACTTTAACTTATCTTATGTGATGCCACGTTGGGGCTTAAACCTTATCCATGACTTCTTACTTAGTTTGTTAAACCCTCATTAACTCAATAATTAACCAATTACCCACATAATTAAGAATTATCTCAAATTATTTAAAATACTACTCACTTTGAACACACCTTATTATCATGGTCATGTGGTACCTTGTATGACACTAGTCCATAAATACGGGGTATTATAGCTTGAACCGTATTTTACCCCAAAATGTCAAATTTCGACGAAATTCATTTTCTTTGATTAGCTCCCCCTCTCACCTTCACGAATTTACTTATCACTTGTTTGAAATATCAAAATACTTATAATCTTATAATAACTTCATTCCCGAACTTACGTCGATTAACTTACGACGAAACTTTATCGTACGAAAATGCGGGATGTAACATCTCTTTTTTGTAATTTGCATATGTTTTCACTTATGAAGTTTGTTAGCTCAATGTGTTTTCTAGGGTTTTATGTATGCAATTCTGTTTACTTTACTTCAATTGTAGTTCTCTTTAACTTTTAGCTTCTTTAACTTGGTTTACTCTCTTTCACCTTTATCTAGGCTCTTGAGTTCTCATTCTTAGTCGGCTGAAAGCCAAGGCTACCTAGGTTCTATTATTGACCTCCCTAGTGTGAGCACTACTCGGGGTTTAATTGAGTCCCTTGTGAACTTTAACACACAAGGACTTCGTCTTTAGTCATTCCCTGAATCCTAAGCTACTCATATTCATCCCATTCTATCATGTTATCTGGTGTATACCTGTATTGGTTGATTTAAATGGTGCAATACTTTGGCATTATGGTTAAATAAATAGACGTTGGGCTCCTATGTGGATTTTGGGGTCGTGTGTTGAATATGGATCCTTATTAGAGGCCTAGGTATATTGTGTTAGAATTACTGAAGGACCAGACAATGTAGGGTATTTTTATTTGGGCTCAATGAAGGCTTATTGTCACCATTTGTATAATACTTTGATCTTATTCTTTATTGGGTTTGTAATAAATTTTGTATAAATGATTAATGTGTTAGTAATGTAAAGACCCATAAAATTTCTATGTCTAAAATAATGCCCGAATAGGTCCATGTGATGTTATAACTGTAGAAATTCTTGAAACGGTCCTATTTTGAGTAAAAAGTATCCCAGAACTTGAAAATTTTAATTTTCCAAAATTGCGCGTTATGCGACGCACTATGCGATTGCATAACAGTTATGCGGACTGCATAGTGGTCGCATACCTGGACAGTCTAATGTCCAAATGCTGGACAACTATGTGGCCCCGAATGCGATCGCATTTTAGGTATGCGGACCGCATAGTTGTCGCATTCTTGCCCCATGGTTTTTGCGAGGGAGGTTATGCGACGCACTATATGATCGCATAACTGGTATGCGAACTGCATAGTGGTCGCATACCTGGTCAGTGTGGTTCCCATTTTGGCGCAGATGAAGGCCAACTATGCAAAAGGTATGCGGACCGCATAGCAGGAATGCGATCGCATTCCTGAACGCATCTCTGTGTCGGGGCTCCTATTTTCTAAATTTCAAATCCGACCCCCTAATTTATAAAACACCCCTTCCTTTCATTTTAACGAATTTCTGACCAAAAATAGAGAGAGAAGAAGAGAGTTCTTGAGAGAGAAGGTTTCAACATCATCCAATTTGGTTTTCCAAAATCACTCAAGCCCGTAAATTATCAAGTTATTGTCATCTTCTTCACTCAAAGAGGTAAGTCTTCGCCCTATTTCCCCAATTTCCCGGATTTTGTGTAAGAATAAATCACACATAGGCTGGGTCTTGAAAATAAAAAGTGAAATCTTGCATGCATGTGAATTAAATCCCATAATCTAGTAAAGGGAAGAACAAGTTTGGGTAATTATTCTCGAAAGGGGGTTAGTAGTCTAAAAGGTCACATAGTGTTTGATAAAATTCTCAATTGAGTACAAGATTTCTAATTGTAACTGCCTATGTCACATTTTGGAATAGATTGACGGTGCTAGACAGTCCGGTGAATTGCGATAGAAATTAAAGAGGGGACGACTTGAGGTATGTATGGCTAACTTTAATCCTCGTAGAGTCACCTCGTTGGTGTCAAAACATTCGGTGTGAGTTTCTTGCTGAGTATATGTTAATTGACTTCCCAATTTTGTTTAGGTGTGAGATTGCATTTTCTGATTTGTCTTAGTCGATTATCGTGATAATTGAGATTGTGAAAGGTGACTTCTATGTGATTACTTTAACATGTGCAAGGTTCGTTAAATGCTTGAGTGTGTTGGTATGAAAAATGATGACAAACCCAAATGTGTAAATGTATCTAAGTGATAAGGGCTATGTAACAAGTGATGAAGGGGAATTGTGAATTGATCTAATTGAACTAAATGACCATGGAAATATCGTATATGACTCATTGTCGGCAAGGTTTATTGTGGCTTAACTTCATATGGATTGTTGGTTGTAATGAATTTATATTCTTGTTGATGAATACCTTTGTGGTTGAATTAATGGATGGTAAAGATTATTTTGAACACATGATTGTTTGGGTGTTATGAAATTGTACTCTTGATGATATGAAGCCCTGTGATTGAATTGGTGGTTGTTATTGTTTGCTATTAAATGTGATGGTCTGGTGGGATCGGGTTGCACGCCACAACATGAAGTAATAAGGGTGGAGAGGTAATAAGGGTGAACTGTAATATTGTAAGGTGGGATCGGGTTGCACGCCCTAACACGAAGTAATAAGGGTGGAGAGGTAACAAGGGTGGAGTGTAAAATGTAAGGTGGGATCGGGTTGCACGCCCTAACACGAAGTAATAAGGGTGGAGAGGTAACAAGGGTGGAGTGTAAAATGTAAGGTGGGATCGGGTTGCACGCCCTAACACGAAGTAATAAGGGTGGAGAGGTAACAAGGGTGGAGTGTAAAATGTAAGGTGGGATCGGGTTGCACGCCCTAACACGAAGTAATAAGGGTGGAGAGGTAACAAGGGTGGAGTGTAAAATGTAAGGTGGGATCGGGTTGCACGCCGCAACAAGAGATGTATGGTAGGATCGGGTTGCACACCGTAACAGAATGTAATAAAGCTGAATATGATTGTGTTGAAATTAGAATTTCTAAGGCTCTCAATTGTAATTGTTGCTATATCACTGTGCACTACGTTTTGGTTCCTTTAACTGCTTTCTATATATGCATCTCTTGATTTTACTTTTAGTAAAGCTTTCTCATACATGCTAGTACTATCCCATAGTACTAACGTCCCTTTTGCCGGGGGCGCTACATCTTTTATATGGATGTAGGTGGGTCGATAGCAGGTAGCTCAGTTCGCCATTAGTGGTGCCTCCTCCTCATCTTTCAGCAATTACTGGTGAGCCCACTTCCTCCCGGGCCGTGTGTAATTCATGCCATCTCTTTTGAGTCTATTATATATTGTAAGGTATAGCAGGGGGGCCTAAGGTTTTAAAAGTGTCCTAGGATGTCTCGGAGCCGTGTCTAGTAGAGCCATTCTTATCGGTGTGTTGTTGACCACATCTATAATTAGGGGGAAGCATGGACATCTAGAAAATCACCCTTTTATTGCTATTCTATATCGTGCGATGTGGTGGAAGGTGAGGTTCTCTATCCCTAACTCATGCATTGTTATGATTTTCAGTAAATGGCACCCAAGAAGAAAGCTCAACTCGGCCTAGAGGCCAATGCCACACCAGGAGTGGCCGTGAATTCTTTATCTGATGGTGCGGGTGAGAATGATTCCCCGGCCCTGAATCGGCCTCACTCTTCCATCCCAGGCTAGGATATTCATGTTCATGCTCCAGTCCCTCCCGCTGATGTTCCTGATCCTTCTTTAGTCCCAGCTTCCGATCCCGGTATTTCTGATGGGGACCTCAGGGGAGCTATTTAGATGTTAACCCAGTTCGTGGCCTCTCAGGCTCAAAGATTATATGCTGCCCCTGCATCCTCTAGCGAGCAAGGGGATTCTTCGGGTTCCGGGGTCAACCAGTTTCTGTGGTTAGCCCCTCCAGAGTTCACAGGAACTGACCCAGAGGCTGACCCTCAGGAGTTCATTAATGATATGTACAAGACCCTCTGAGTTATGAGGGCTACTGAGACAGAGGAGGTTAAGTTGGCTTCCTATTGTCTGAAGGGAGCGACATATTCGTGGTTTGAAATGTGGGAGATTTCGCGTGGGGAGGGGAGCCCTCCGGCAAAGTGGGATGAGTTAGTTGATGCCTTTATGGATCATTTCTTGCCTGCCGAGACTATGGCAGCCCGTGCTGCGGAGTTCGAGGTCCTTAAGCAGGGCAAAATGAGTGTGTGGGAGTATCATATGGAGTTTGTGCGCTTGTCCAAATATGTTGTTCACATGATGCCGACTATGGAGGCTAGAGTTCGTCGGTTTGTTCAGGGCCTTGGTCCCTTAGTTATTAATGAAGCTGCTACAACTGCCTTGCATTCAGATATAAATTATGGGAAAATAGTGGGATTCGTCCAGGCTACAAAGGCTCGGAAATTGAAAATAAGGATGGAGAGAGAGAGTAGTAGTAGGGCCCGGTCAGCAGGCAACCCTGGGAGCTCAGTTGGAGGTGTGAGACCAGCTCTTTGGGGAGGATCATCAGGGCCATCTCAGTCATATGCTCAGTCCTCAGCCAGTGCCCCGCCATCAGGGCACAATTATCAGCAGGGAGGTCCTTTTAGACCCGGTTCACATAGCAGGAAGTTCCATCAGTCGGGTCGTTCCGGTGGGAGGTTCCAGCAGCAGCGGAGGGTCCCATGCCCCAAGTGTGGGAGATTTCATACTGAGCCTTGTTACTTGGATATTCCGGTATGCTATAGATGTGGAGAGAGAGGCCATATCCAGTGAGACTGACGCGCACCCAGTCAGGGCGCGTGTAGGGGTACTGCTCAGCCATCCACCTCTTCAGCCGCTACATCTTCGACACGCCCTCCAGCTCCAGCAGGGCGCGGTACAGTTAGGGGTGGAGCACGGTACCAAGGGGCACCCAGTCAGTTCTATACTTTGAGTGGTCTCCAGAATGCGGAGGCTTCCCCAGATGTGGTCACAGGTATTCTGACTGTTCAGTCACATGATGTTTATACTCTTATTGATCCCGGGTCTTCTTTGTCATATCTTACTCCATTTATTGCTTCAAGTTTTGGGATAGAACCCGAACAACTTCACGAGCCATTCTCTGTGTCGACTCCAGTTGGCGATTCTATTACGACCGTCCTTGTCTATAGAAATTGTGTTGTCATGGTGCATGGTAGGGATACAACGGCCGATATTATTGAGTTAGGAATGGTAGATTTTGATGTAATTATGGGGATGGATTGGATCTATTCGTGCTTTGCTAAACTCGACTGCTGAACCAGAATTATGAGGCTCGAGTTTCCTAATGAACTAGTTATCAAGTGGGAGGGGAATAATGTTGCGCCAAGAGGTAGATTCAGTTCCTACCTTAAGGCCTCAAAGATGATCAGGAAAGGGTGCATCTATCATTTAGTTTGGGTTGCGGACGCCACCTCAGAGGTGCCTGCCCCCGAGTCCGTGTCGGTTGGGAACGAGTTTCTTGAAGTGTTTTTGGACGAGCTTCCTTGGATTCCACCAGATAGAGAGATCGATTTCGAAATTGATGTACTGCTAGATACGCAGCCAATATCTATTCCACCTTACAGGATGGCGCCATCAGAATTAAGGGAGTTGAAAGAACAATTGAAAGATCTATTAGAAAAAGGTTTCATTCAGCCAAGTGTGTCACCTTAGGGCACACCAGTTCTTTTTGTCAGAAAGAAAGACGGATCGCTTTGGATGTGTATTGATTATCAGCAACTCAACAAGGTCACCATCAAGAATAAGTATACATTGCCTCGGATAGATGATTTGTTCGACCAGTTGCAAGGTGCTAAGTTCTTCTCAAAGATTGAGTTGCGGTCCGGGTATCATCAGTTAAAAATCCGGGAGCAGGATATTCCTAAGACTGCCTTCAGGTCTCGATATGGGCACTTTGAATTTTTGGTAATGTCTTTTGGGCTAACCAACGCCCCATCAGCTTTTATGGACCTTATGAACCGGGTTTTCAAACCGTTTCTCGACTCCTTTGTGATTGTCTTCATTAATGATATTCTTGTTTATTCGGGGAGTCAGGAGGATCATGCTAATCACCTCAGGGCAGTTCTGCAGACTCTTCATCAGCACCAATTGTATGCAAAGTTTTCGAAATGTGAGTTTTGACTAGAATCAGTCACCTTTTTGGGCCATGTTGTTTCCAGGGAAGGGATTCGGGTTGATCCCTAAAAGATTGCAGCAGTAAAGGATTGGCCTAGGCCAACGACCCCGATAGAGATTCACAGTTCTTGGGTCTAGCTGGCATTATCGGAGGTTCGTGGAGGGATTCTCTACTCTCTCCTCCCCATTGGCTAAACTGATGCAGAAAGTAGTTAAGTTTCAGTGGTCCGATGCATGTGAAAAGAGTTTTCAGGAATTAAAGTCGAGATTGACTTCGGCACAATTGTTGACCTTGCCAGAAAGTTCAGAGGGATTTGTGTTTTATTGTGATTCTTCGAGGGTTGGTTTGGGGTGTGTTTTGATGCAATGTAGTAAAGTCATAATGTATGCTTCAAGGCAGCTCAAGAATCACGAGAAGAATTATCCGACGCATGATTTGGAGCTCGTGGCGGTTGTGTTTGCATTAAAAATCTGGCGGCATTATCTTTATGGGGTCCATGTGGATGTGTTCATAGACCACAAGAGTCTTCAATATTTATTCAAGCAGAAGGAGTTGAACTTAAGGCAGTGGAGGTGGTTAGAATTGATCAAGGACTATGGTATGAATATTTTATACCACCCAGGGAACGCGAATATGGTAGCCGACGCTCTTAGTCGAAAATCCATGGGTAGCTTGGCACATTTCGGAAGCTGGACAGAGGCTTTTGGCTTGGTAAGTTCATCAGATAGCTAGTCGGGGGGTCTATCTTTCGACCTCAGACGAAGGGGATGTCGTGGTGCGTAATGGAGCAAAATCATCGCTTGTAGCTGAAGTCAAGGAAAGCAATTCTGGGATCCGGATTTGGCACAATTGAGGGAAGCAATTTTGAATCACAAGACTTCAGCATTCTCACCCGGCAATGATGACAGTGTCCTACGGTGTCAAGAGAGGTTATGTGTTCCAGTTGTGGATGATCTCCGAGAAAGGGTGATGGAAGAAGCTCATAATTGTAGGTATTCCGTATACCCAGGTTCTACGAAAATGTATCACAATCTCAAGGATATTTATTGGTGGAATGGTATGAGGAGGGATGTGGCGGACTTTGTGGCTAAGTGTTCAAATTGTCAGCAAGTGAAGGCCGAGCATCAGAGGCCCGGTGGACTGATGCAACTTATGGAAATACCGATGTGGAAATTGGAGATGATCAATATGGACTTTGTGGTGGGGTTACCTCGCACTCCACGTAGGTTCGACTCGATTTGGGTGATAATGGATCGACTCACGAAGTTAGCGCATTTCTTGCCAGTCAGGTCCACCGGGACTGCAGAACAGTACACTCAATTGTATATCAAAGAAATAGTCAGGCTCCATGGCAATCCAATATCTATTATCTCGGATCGACGGGCCCAATTCACAGCTAACATTTGGAAGAAATTTCAGCAAGGTTTAGGTACTCAGGTAAATCTCAGCACAACATTCCATCCACAAACTGATGGGCAGGCAGAGCGGACTATTCAGACGCTTGAAGATATGTTGCGGGCTTGTGTATTATATTTCAAGGGTAGCTGGGATGATCACTTGCCGCTTATAAAATTTGCTTATAATAACAGTTTCCATGCTAGTATTCAGATGGCCCCATTTGAGGCACTGTACGGAAGGATATGTAGATCTCCAATCGGATGGTTTGAGGTTGGTGAGGCAGAATTGTTAGGACAAGACCTTGTGAACCAAGTAATGGAAAAAGTTAGAGTCATTCAGGAGAGGAAGAAAACTGCTCAGAGTCGTCAGAAATCCTATGCGGACGTTCGTTGTAGAGGATTAGAATTCCAAGTAGATGATTGGGTATTCTTGAAGGTGTCTCCCATGAAGGGAGTAATGCGGTTTGGGAAGAAAGGGAAATTGAGCCCAAGGTATATCGGGCCATATAGGGTTGCTCAAAGGATAGGATAGGTGGCTTATAGGCTGGAATTGTCCCTGAGATGTCATTAGTGAACCCGGTGTTCCATGTGTCTATGTTGAAGAAAGTGGTTGGAGATCCATCAGCCATCGTGCCAGTTGAGACTATTGAGGTTAATGAAGAATTATAGTATGAAGAGGTTCTGATTGCTATTCTTGATAGACAAGTCCGTAAATTGAGGAACAAAGAAATTGCTTCAGTTAAAGTGTTGTGGCATAGTCAACACGTTGAGGAAGCCACGTGGGAAGCGGAAAATGAAATGAAAGAAAAGTATCCCCATTTTTTGAATAAGTCTAGTAGTGATCGTGCGAACTGTCATCTCTAAGCAAATTATATGTTATGTTTAGTTTTGTGCAAAAGCACCCTATTTTCCCCTAATTGCTCTACTACTGTAACTTCTCAAGTTGTGCCATAATTGTGTATGTTATGATTATCTGAGTAATTTGCAACCCCTTGGAGTAAATAAAATTATGTGAAACTCATGTGATGGTTATATGATTAATTGAAATGTAGATTAGTAATGGTTAATCGAATAGTAGATTGGTAATGATTAATTGAAGTGCATATGGCATGTTGAAGTAATTGAATTATATGGGACTTGTCGAGGTGACCAAATTATGTGCAAGGCCATGAAATAACTAGTTATGTGTGGAATTGGTTAAGAAACAAGTGTTTCGGGGGCTCTCTGGCAAGTAGATAGGCCTAATTACAGAGGAAACTCTAGCGAAATTTTCAGAAAATATCGGAGTTAGAAAAAAATTGGGGGTTGACATATTGTGTTTTCAAAACCAAATGATTTCCCGATCCTCATTCGAGGACGAATGATTTTAAGTGAAGGAGGATGTAAAGACCCGTAAAATTTCTATGTCTAAAATAATGCCCGAATAGGTCCCTATGCTGTTATAACAGTAGAAATTCTTAAAACGGTTCTATTTTGAGTAAAAAGTATCCCAGAACTTGAAAAATACAATTTTCCGAAAATTGTGCATTATGCGACGCACTATGCGATCGCATAACAGGTATGTGGACCGCATATGGACCGCATAGTGGTCGCATACCTGGACAATCTACTGTCCAAAGGGAGGACAACTATGCGGCCCCGAATCCGATCGCATTTTGGGTATGCGGACCGCATAGTTGTCACATTCTTTCCCCATGGTTTTTGCGAGGGAGGTTATGCGACGCACTATGTGATCGCATAACAGGTATGCGAACTGCATAGTGGTCGCATACCTGGTCAGTGTGGTTCCCATTTTGGCCCAGTTGAAGGCCAACTACGCGACAGGAATGCGGACCGCATAGCAGGAATGCGATCGCATTCCTGACCGCATCTCTATGTCAGGGCTCCTGTTTTCGAAATTTTAAACCCGACCCCCTGTTTTATAAAACACCCATTCCCTTCATTTTAACGAATTTCAGACCAAAAATAGAGAGAGAAGAAGAGAGTTCTTGAGAGAGAAGGTTTCAACATCATCCAATTTGGTTTTCAAAAATCACTCAAGCCCGGAAATTATCAAGTTATTGTCATCTTCTTCACTCAAAGAGGTAAGTCTTCACCCTATTTTCCTAATTTCCCGGATTTTTTGTAAGAATAAAACACACATAGGTTGGGTGTTGAAAATAAAAAAGTGAAATCTTGCATGCATGTGAATTAAATCCCATAATCTAGTAAAGGGAAGAACAAGTTTGGGTAATTATTCTCAAAAGGGGGTTAGTAGTCTAAAGGGTCACATAGTGTTTGATAAAATGCTCAATGAGTACAAGATTCATAATTCTAAATGAAATATGTCACATTGTGGAATAGATTGACGGTGCTAGACGGTCCGGTGAATTGCGATAGAAATTAAAAAGGGGACGACTTGAGGTATGTATGGCTAACTTTAATCTTCGTAGAGTCACCTCGTTGGTGTCCAAACATTCGGTATGAGTTTCTTGCTGAGTATATGTGAATTTAATTCCCGGTTTTGTTGAGGTGTGAGATTGCATTTTCTTATTTGTCTTAGTCGATTATCGTGATAATTGAGATTGTGAAAGGTGACTTCTATGTGATTGCTTTAACATGTGCAAGGTTCTTGAAATGCTTAAGTATGTTAGTATGAAAGAATGATGACAAACCCAAATATGTAAATGTATATAAGTGATAAGGGCTATGTAACAAGTGATGAAGGGGAATAGTTCGGGTTCGGAGTGGTCGTGGTGAGAACAAAGGCACTTAGTCTCTTAATTGGCTTAATAGTTGGAAAAGTCAACTGGGAGTTGACTTATTGGTAACGACCTCGGAATATATATTTTATGATTCGGATAGCTTCGTTAGGTGATTTGGGACTTAGGAGTGTGTTCGGAATGAAGTTTTGATGTCCAGTGTAGAATTAGGCTTGAATTGGCGAAAGTTAGTTTTTGGCGATTTCCGGTCGGCGGGGAAAATAGGCTATCGAGGTCGGAATGGAATTCCAGAAGTTGGAGCAGGTTCATAATGTCATTTTGGATATGTGTGCAAATTTTCAGGTCATTCGGACTTGTTTTGGTTGGTTTCGGCATCATTGGTGTAATTTAGAAGTTTCAAAGTTCATAGGCTAGAAGTTGATGTGATTTTGGTGTTTTTGCATTGTTTTTGGTGTTTCGAAGGCTCTACTACGTTTGAAAGAGGTTATGAGATGTGTTGGTACGTTTGGTTGGGGTCCCGAGGGGCTCAGGATTGATTTCGGATGGTTAACGGAAGTTTGGACTTAGGAATTTGCAGCAAAGTTGTTGCTGGTGCCATTTTACTGGTGTGACCGCACCTGCGGATGGGGAACCGTAGATGCGGGCCTGCAGAAGCGGAAGGGAATCCACAGATTCAGAATTTAGGTGGCTTAGTGAGGGACCGCAGATGCAGACGTGGGACCGCACCTGCGAAAATGGAGTCGCAGGTGCGGAATTTGGACTTTAAGTGATTCTTCGCAGGTGCGCACCTGGGACCACTGGTACGGGTCCGCAGGTGCAGACTAGCTGGGCAGGAACTATAAATAAGTGCCTCCACGAATTTTTGTCATTTCTCATCATTTTTGCATGCAGTTTGAGTCATTTTGAGAGCAATTCGGAGAAGGAATTCGAGGGTCTTCGGTGGAGGTAAGTTTCTCGGACTATAAACTCGATTCTATGTTATTATGTGACGGATTAGACTTGGAATTAGTGGATTAAATGGCATATATTGGGGGTTTAGGGCTTGGGAAATTGAGACTTATAATTAAGGAAATTTAGGGGTTGTTTGTGGTCGGATTTTGACACATTTTATATGTGTAGACTCACAAAAGGATGAGGATTCTTGTGATGTGATTTTTATCAAATTTTGAAACGTGGGCCTGGGGCCCCGGGCTCGGGTTTGGTCAATTTTGGGAATTGTGCCTAATTTTTATAGTTTTCGATTGGGGTTCATCTCCCTAGCATATTTTGATGTTATTTATTTGATTTGTGATAGACTCGGAGCATTTGGGAGCCACTTCGAGGGGCAAGAGCATCGCAGAGTAGCTTTTGGGCTGTTTTGTGGTAAGTAACGATTGTAACTCTAGACCTGAGGGTATGAAACCTTGGTATTTTATATTGTGTTTGTAAATGAGGTGATGCACATGCTAGGTGACGAGCATGTGGGCGCGCACAGATAGGGATTGTGACTTGGTCTGTGCCGTAGCGACTACTAAGCCGCGTATTCGATTTGAAACCTTACGACATCCAGTTTTAGAGATTTATACTTTTTATGGGCTGTGAGCCATGTTTGGGGATTTGTGCCGACCAGTTTAGACCCTAAGAGGTACTTTTACACTATTTTCCCACTATCCTGATAGAACAATTGTGAACTCAGTCATGTTTCCTACTTGTTGTTATTTTCACTGTTATCACACTACTTTGAAAACTCTGAGAAGTAGGGTGAGTCCCGTCAGTTGAGATGAATTGCCCAAGTGACTTGTGAGGATGACTGAGTCAGGTCGAGAGCCGAGTACGTGAGGATACTTATGGATCGGGTTGCACGCCGCAGCAATATATACATGTTAGGCCGAGCGCAGAGTATGTGAGGATAGTATGGGACGGGCTTCAAGCCGCATCAATATATATATATATATATATATATATATATTATATTACATATGGATCGGATTGCACGCTGCAGCAATATTGATTATATATATATATATATATATGGATCGTGCTGCACGCCGCATCAATATATGTTATATATGGACCGGGCTGCATGCCGCAGCAACGTACATATTGGATCGGCTGCACACCATAGCAGAAATAGCGCTTGGGATGAAGGAGCCCCTCCAGGAGTCTGTACACCCCCATTGAGCATAGTGGACTATTATATAGGTCGGGCTGCACGCCGCAGCGTATGTTATAGGGATCGGCCTGCACGCCGCAGTATAGATACACACACACACACACACATATATATATAGTGGAGTGGGTTGCCCGCCGCATCAATTGTGTGTAGTCATGGTACTTGCTGAGTACGAGAGGCTCTTTTGTGAGTGATACTATGTCGGAGGGGCTTATATTTTATGAAACTACTGTTTTCACTCTTCTTTTTATTGAGCCTGTGATGATAAATGTTGGATAAATGTTTTTATACAATATTTTTAAATTGAAAATGGAGCTTTATTAAGTACTCGAAAAACGTAAATTTCTGACTTGATTTATTTATTTCCACAGTCACTTATTGTATGGACTTACATGATTTATAAATGCTCATCACTACACTCAAGTTTTTAGTTACTTTGATTACTTACTGAGTTGGCGTACTCAAGTTACTCCCTGCACCTCTCTATGTAGATCCAGGTACCAGACCATCTCACTAGTTGATTTTCGGGCATGCTTGGAGTTTGATCGAGGATCGAGGTAGCTGCTCAGCATCCCCATCCCACCTCATTTCCTTCCCTCAGTTCTAGTTTTTGTCTTTCGTACTTCAGACTTTTGTAGTAGCAAGTCACCTTATTGTGCATTGTATTTATAGTTCTAGATGCTCATGACAGCTGACTCCAGGTTTTGGGGAAGAGTATAAATTTGCTCATCTCATTCTACTATTTTAAAATAGGCTAACTTTTGGGAAATTATGAGATATGTTGTTAGTCTGAAATGGTTGGCTAGACTAGTTCCATTTTAGGCGCCATCACGGCCGATTTAGGATTTGGGGTCGTGGCAAGTTGGTATCAGAGCTCTAAGTTACATAGGACTCAACGGTCATGAGCCGGTTTAGTAGAGTCTTGCGGATCGGTGCAGGGACGTTTGTACTTATCTTCGAGAGGCTGCAGAACCCTTAGAAAAATCTCACATTCTTGAATTCTTGTCGTGCAAATCCATTTTATTCAGCCAATAGCGTAACTCTTGAATTCCTTCCATATATTCGAACGCGCACGAGAGTGCTTGGTACCAGCGGTGCATCGACGACTTGTAATTTTCATAGGAGAGGTACGAGATGTGATTTTGGCATGTTGATAATGGGCTAGTCTTGAGGAATTGAGGCCGGATTCATTCTGTGTCTTGAGTGCCAAGATTTTGATTGTGTGTGTCGTGCATTTGGGGAATTATATGTCCGTTGGTGTCCTTATTGACGGGAATTTATGACTGGATGTCTATGTGGTGAGAATGATTTTAGGGTGAGATGTGTTCATATTGTTTGATTGTGACAAAAGGGGATGGGCCGGATATTTAGAAAGAGCTATTGAGTGTTTGACTTATGTCTGGGGTTGGCACATGGCCTCGAGTTGTGAGCGTATTGGAAGACCTCTCATGTTGTTTAGTTGTGGAGTGAAGCGGATTGTTCTGTCGGGATATGAGTTCCTAGTGATGTCTTTTGGGCTGACCAATGCCCCAGTAGCGTCCATGTATTTGAATAACAGTGTATTCCAACAGTAATTGCACTCCTTCGTTATTGTGTTCATTGATAGCATCCTGGTGTACTCTCGTAGTCAGGGGTAGCATATTCAGCATTTGAGGATGGTATTATAAGGATTCAGGGAGGAGAAACTCTATACAAAGTTCTTCAAGTGTCAAATTTTGGCTCAGTTCAGTATCATTATTGGGACATATGATGTCCAGTGAGGGTATCCATGTGGTCAGACGAGTGCGGGTAGAGCTTCCAGAAGCTCAAGATTCCTTTGACCTCAGCTCTAGTGCTAGTTCTACCATCAGCTTCACGTTCTTACACCGCGTATCTCGATGCCTCGAGGTTAGGCATTGGTTGTGTTTTAATGCAGAAGGGTGTAGTGACTACGTAATAGCTATGATCTTCAGAAGTGTATAGAGAGATATCAGCTTGAGGCTAAGAAGGTAGGGGTATCTCCTACGGGTTGTCCTGGGGTGTGTGATCCTTATGTTGTTTTGAAGTAAGTTCTCTTCTACCAATAAATGATATATGTTGTAATTTTAGTATAGATCCCTTGTGGAACTCGGCATGGCTATTACAATGGTGAATGCGAGATTTGCAGATGACTTGAGCCGTTAGACGGTTTGTGTTATTATGGGTATTGTGAGTTATTGTTTGTCTTGATCGTTGGCTTTGAGCCAAGTGGGGGAGTCTGTTAATGATAAGTTGATTTCACGATTATGTGTTGTATTGGTTTCAATTCGAGGAATATTTTTGGATCAGTTATGACGTGCAGAGGTGGAGTCTGGGAATGACTCGAGTAATGGAAATTCTTCGATACATGTTGTAATGTACTCTATGGGTAAATGGGTTCTATTTAATGATGGAGCGGTAATTGTAAAAGGTGTAGTGTATGCAGTGTATGAATTTGCTTGTGGCTTCTAGTGAGTGGATTACTTTCCTAGTATGTTAGTATGCAAACAGATCAAGTCAATTCTGTCTAATTGGTCAGTGTAATTGAGATTTACGTTGGAGGGAGTCAAGACTTATGGCATTTCTACCTTATCATGGATTCTGCATATCACTATCAGGAAAGTGAAGGTAATGGCTTTAGATTCGCATGAAGTCTCTTCAGGGTAAGTATTTTGAATGTGGTACTTTTGGGGATATTTGAGAGGATATTCAGCGGCTTACGAGCCTTAGATGGTACGGTCTTATTCTTGGGTCACGCGTGGTGAGTATAGGTTGAGAATTGCGGTATTATGGCAAGGAGAAGTATCAATTCGAATGTAAGTCAGAAAGAACTTGGATAAATAGGACATCTCGGTAGTAGGTGGGATCGGCATGGTAAGGGATATGATTAGCTCTTGGGGTGCTTATGAGGTAAGGAGTTCTTACAGGTGTTTCTTAGCAATGCTCTTGGATTTTTGGTGGCCTACGTAGCTTGGTTGAGTTAGAAGGATTTAGTCCTGACAGTTTGGTGTTGTACAAATGGGATTCAGATAGTTCCG
Source organism: Nicotiana knightiana (assembly GCA_005239525.1). Lineage (NCBI taxonomy): Eukaryota > Viridiplantae > Streptophyta > Magnoliopsida > Solanales > Solanaceae > Nicotiana > Nicotiana knightiana. The sequence goes on from ML419439.1 coordinate 71,176, forward strand.
GATAGTCTTCTGCTGGTTAGAGATATATATTTTCTACTGGCGTGAGGTGCAGGTGATGTATAGTGATTTTGCTTCTAAATGGGGTCAAATGGAAAGTTCTTGGCTAGTTGGGTATGTAGCTGCTTTTGGCTCGGAAGGGGTTGTGAAGTTCCCATATTTACTATAGGATGGTATGGCGTATGCGGTATGTTGTGTAGAGTTGAGATTTGCATATGTGAGGTCACGGTTCAGTTCTGGAAGGGAGGTCAAAATTCTTAGGTAGCTTTGGCAGTTTCAGATGACTAGGTAGATGATATCACTATTGGGTGGCTTGATCAGGGTATACATTTCGGAAAGGTCAAGGTGTGGAGTTAAGGGTGCTTCACCGGTATTGCGACGCTCTCTTGTTGGATCGACTGCTGATATTCAAGGTTGCTTGGTAACACGGAAGAATTATAGGGGTATCCTCCGTGGAATGATTGAGTATTAGGGATGTGTTATGTATTCGAGCGGTGGAGCTGAGATCAGGGTATTTTGTGGTAGTGAATTGTGAAGATGTGAGCAAAGCTAGTCGGATGTTAGTATGTACCATGATTCAGTCATTGTGAACTTGTTTGTGAGTTATCTATCTGTTTTGGGCGACTAAAGTTGATTTAGAGTTATTGGTAGGCCAATATAGCTATGTTCTGCACCGGGTCGGAATTGTTGGCTCCAAATTTCTATTGTTGATGTATGTACCATTCGATTGTGATTGAGTTTATTCATGTTCTGGAGTGATCTATGAGCTACCCTTCGGTGTTGCGAGGAGTGGTGATTGTTAGTTATATGCACTTGTGGTGCGAATTTATTTGGGCTTTATAGCGGGATCTGAGTAAGGTAAGTAATTGGGTATTGCGAGGTTGAGATGTATTGGTTATGTTCTTTCTGATTCGCGTGGCATGGTATCGTCCGATTTCCCTGTGGTTATGGCAATGCACTTTGAGTGCTTAATGTCAAATTTCGAATGGTTATTGATTTTGGGCAAGGTGGCTTGAAATATTTCATGTGGACCAGCGTTTGGATGAGATCGCGCAGTGTAGCGGAGTTATGTAAGGGTATGACCTTTGGTATTGAATTCGTGTGTTTTGATTTTTACGAGGTGTTCCAGGCTTTAGCATGAAGTTGTGATGGTAACCGTTAATGGCAGGATAGTTCTCTCGTGTGAGTCTTTTATATAATTGGATTACATTGGGATGTTGCTATTGAGTGCACGAGTTGCACAGGTTATGGCTTCGAATTGTATTGATGTGTCATGTCATCAGAGTGGTCGTGTTGGATGAGAAGATGGTCATTGGACCTAGAATGAATATTGTCGGGATTGTCTACAGCATAGTTGGAAGGATAACTATCGGGAGTCGGCTCAGAAATCTGCTATAATTCCTGTTTGGGAAGGGGGAGCTTCATGTTTGATTGATCAGACGAATGGTTGCTAGTTTCTACGTGTTTCTTTCATTGTCGGCAGTATATGAAAGTGTTAGAGCAAGGCATTTCTTGATAAGAGGCTATGTACCGGTATTGGGTTGTTCTGAGCAGCTATTGTGATTGGGAGTTATCGCTATGGGTGTTTGAGTCATGCGGTGTATTATGTGATTTCATCTAGGGTGCGGATATGCTTGAAATGGAGTCGCAGGTGTGGAATTTGGACTTTAAGTGATTCTTCACAGGTGCGCACCTGGGACCGCTGGTGCGGAAAATCTTCCGCAGGTGCGGATTAGCCTGGCAAGAAGTAAAAATATGTGCCTCCGAGAATTTTTGGCATTTCTCATCATTTTTGCATGCGGGTTGAGTCATTTTGGTATCAATTTGGAGAAGGATTTCGAGGGTCTTTGGTGGAGGTAAGTTTCTCAGACTATAAACTCGATTCTATATTATTATGTGAAGGATTAGGCTTAGAATTAGTGGATTAAATGACATAAATTTGGGGTTTAGGGCTTGGGAAATTGTGACTTATAATTAAGGAAATTTAGGAGTTGTTTGTGGTCAGATTTTGACACATTTTACATGTGTAGACTCGGAAAAGGATGAGGATTCTTGTGATGCGATTTTTATCAAATTCCGAAACATGGGCCCGGGGCTCGGGTTTGGCCAATTTTAGAATTGTGCCTAATTTTGATAGTTTTCGATTGAGGTTCATCTCCCTAGAATATTTTGATGTTATTGATCTGATTTGTGATAGAATCAGAGAATTTGGGAGCCACTTCGAGGGGCAAGAGCATCGTGGAGTAGCTTTTGGGTTGTTTTGAGGTACGTAACGATTGTAACTCTAGACCTGAGGGTATGAAACCCCGGTATTTTATATTGTGTTGGTAAATGAGGTGACACACACGCTAGGTGACGAGCGTGTGGGCGCACAACGATAGGGATTGTGACTTGGTCTATCCCGTAGCGATTACTAAGCCGCGTATTTGATTTGAAACCTTACGACATCCTGCATTTTTAGAAATTTATACTTGTTTATGGGCTGTGAGCCATGTTGGGGCCTTGTGCCGACCTGTTTAGACCCTCAAAGGTACTTTTACACTATTTTCCCACTATCCTGATAGAACAATTGTAAACTCAGTCATGTTTCCTACTTGTTGTTATTTTCACAGTTATCACACTGCTTTGAAAACTCTGAGAAGTATTTTGGGCTGAGTTCCGTGAGTTGAGATGAATTGCCCAAGTGGCTTGTGAGGATGACTGAGTCAGGCCGAGAGCCGAGTATGTGAGCATAGTTATGGATCGGGCTGCACGCCGCAGAAATATATATGTGTTAGGCCGAGCGCCGAGTATGTGAGGATAGTATGGGATGGGTTGCACGCCGTAGCAATATATATATATATATATATATATATATATATATATATATATATATATATATATATATATATATATATATATATATATATATATGGATTGGGATGCACGCCGCAGCAATATAGATTATATATATATATGGATCGGGCTACACGCTGCAACAGATATAACGCTTAGGCTGAAGGAGCCCCTCCAGGAGTCTGTACAGCCCAGTGAGCGCAGTCGACTATTATATGGTTCGGGCTTCATGCCACAGCGTATGTTATAGGGGTCGGACTGCACGCTGCAGTAGTATAGATCTATATATGTATATGTAGTGGAGCGGGCTTCTCGCCGCAGCAGTTGTGTGTATTCATGGTACTTGATGAGTATGAATGCTTAAGTGAGAGCATGAGATACTGATAATGGAGTCACGAGTGACTAAGAGGCTTGCCCGAGAGGCTTAATTCTGAGTGATATTGTGCCCGATGGGCTTATTTTTATGAAATTGTTGTTTTTCACTCTTCTTTACACTGAGCCTATGATGATAAATATTGGATAAATATTTTTATACGAGATTTTAAATGGAAACTGGAGCTTTATGAAATACTCAGAAACGTAAATTCCTGACTTGATTTACTTATTTTCACAGTCACTTATTGTATGGACTTACATGATTTATAAATGCTCGTCACTACACTCAAGTTTTTAGTTACTTTGATTACTTACTTAGTTGGCGTACTCACGTTACTCCCTGCACCTCTGTGTGCAGATCCAGGTACCGGACCATCTCACTAGTTGATTTTCGAACGTGCTTGGAGTTTGATCGAGGATCGAGGTAACTGCTCAGTGTCCCCAGCTCACCTCCTTTACTTTCATCAGTTCATAGTTTTTGTCTTTCGTACTTCAGACTCTTGTAGTAGCAAGTCAGCTTATTGTACATTGTATTTATAGTCCTAGATGCTCATGAGAGCCGACTTCAGGTTTTGGGGAAGTGTATAATTTTGTTCATCTCATTCTACTATTTAAAATCTGCTAAATTTTGGGAATTTATGAGATATGTTGTTAGTCTGAAATGGTTGGCTAGTCTAGTTCCATGTTAGGCGCCATCACGGCCGGTTTAGGATTTGGGGTCGTGACAAAAATAAGCTCTAAATACTATGCGTTAGAGATACTGCCTATAGAGAATAATTGCTCGCTAAAATTGGTTAATGCTAAACCACTCGAACATTGTTTCATGTACGTCACTTTTAGAAAGCATGAATAATTCTGGGACTTCTGCCAGCAGATTTTGTTATTCTCAACTGCGTAGATCACCTATGCATAACATATATGGTTAATAACTTAAAACTTGCGATAACTAGCTTGTAATGCCTGAATAATTCTGTCTATGAGCAATATCCTGCATCTGAAACTGCCCGCATACTTTGATTCAAAGCCATATAGAAACCATGCCTATAGGGCTTACAGTTCTGAATTCGAAATCTCCTAATTTGAATATGTGTTTGCATGCATTTGTTGTTTAAGTGTGGAGGTCAATGTGAGCCCTTAACTGCTTTTATGTGGAGTCTTATTTGTTTTGTTTGTCGCTTAGTTTTCTCCATTTTTGAGAAGCCTAGGTAAGGTATAGAACCATAATAGAGGTCCAAAACCTCCCGGGCCATAGGTACGGGACGGGTAGTGCACGCGTAAGGCACAATTTAGAATTGAATTAGAACGTTTTTAGGTAAACAAATTTAACATAGTAATCGGGTAGCAGGAGATGCTAGTTTGTGCTCGCTGAATAATATGAGTAACACCCTACCCCAAGGGAGTTACGAAATATTATTTATGTTGCACGAGGTGATCATTTAGGCTAAAAAAACTTAGGACCCCCCTTCCTTTCTCTCTCTAGTATAATTGAAATAGTTGTACCTCTCTATTGGCATTAAGATATTTGTAATAAAATTCTTAGATTCTTGTATTCTCGTTGCTTATTTGATCATATAGCCTAATCCACATAATTTATGTTCGGCCAGGACCTACAATTGTGGACCTCGAGGAGTGCCTAACACCTTCTCTTTGAGGTAACTTGCGCCCTTACCCGATCTTTAATGGCGCTGACTAGTTAAATCAGAGTCATTTGCACAATAAGTGCCCTAACACACCTTAAAAATCATTAGGTAGTGACTCTCCTCTTTTAATACCCATTTAAAAGAGCTGTCACATGTTGAAACTCATTTCGCGAGAAAAAGGGTTGCGCCACACGACACCACCCTTCATGATTTTACTCTCATTCTTCCCATAAATTGATAAATAAATAATAAGATTGGCACGATATCACCCTTCGTGCTTTAGATCTCTTTCACAATATTCATAAATTGATAACTAAATAATAATGATTGGCACGACATCACCCTTCGTGCTTTAACTCTCTTTTGGCATGGCATCACCCTTCATGCTTTTACACTCTTTAAAAATGGAACGACATCACCCTTTGTACTTTTACACTCTTTCTCACCACGACAAGGATAATATAAATAATATAAATGGTATGGCATCACTGTTCGTGCTTTTAAACTCTTCCAAAATATTCAACAATAATTAAATCAATAAAGATTTCATAAATAATGATCAAGTAATCAATACATAACTTAAGCAGAAATATCTTTATTTTAATAAGTAATTATTCACAAATTAACAAATTCCTCCTGAATGCTTTGATTCAACCACAACGCATAAGTACTCGTCACCTTGCATATACGTTACCCACACATTAAATCAAGTAGCAAATAGACAAACAAGTCTTACTCCCTCAAGACAAGGTTAACCGCGACACTTACTTCGATTTGCAACCAACTCAAGATTCCAATACACCTTTGCCTCGCGAATTAGTGTTTGAATGCCTTGAATCTAGTCACAATTAATTCGATTCAGTAAATACAAATTATAGGAATTAATTCCATATGAAAATATTAATTTTGCAACAAAATCCTAAATTGCACTCCAAATCGGCCGTAGGGCCCACGTCTCGTAACCCGACAAAAGTTACAAAACCCGAAAGCCCATTCAACCACGAGTCTAACCACACAAATTTTACCAAATTCTGAAATCATCTTGACCCTCAAATCTTCAAATTAAACCAAGAGGGTTTTCTAAATTTTCCAACTCAATTCACCTATTAAATGTTAAAAAATACGATAGATTCGGGTAATTTGACCAATATTAAGTTAAGAACACTTACTCCGCCGTTTTCCTTAAAATCACCCAAAAATCATCTCTTCCCAAGCTCCAAATCGTCAAAAATGGAAAATCGAACGAAGTCCCATTTTCATATCTTAAACATTCTATCTAGGTCATTCTTATTCGCGAACACGAAAGTACCCTCGTGTTCGCGAAGCACATTTTTGTGTTGCCCCATTTTTCTTCTTCGCGAACGCGAGGGAAATCTCGCGAAGGTCATGCTTTGCCAATCTTGGCCTTTGCAAATGCTATCACCTCTTCGCGACACAAACCCTTATCACCGGGTGTCCAGTCAGGCCTCGCCTTTCTACGCAAACGTGAGCACTCCCACGCGTTTGCGATGAACAATGCCCATTACCCTTTGTGAACGCGGTGCCCTCCTCGCTAACGCGAAGAGTAAATTTTTCTACCTGTCTCCCGTTCCTCTTCGCAAATGCGGGACCTCTTCGCGAACGGAAGGAAATCAGATTTGCACCAGAAAATTTCCAGCAAAGTTCCACTTCCAAAAAATTCATTCTGTTAACCATCGGAAACTCACCCGAGGCCCCCGGGACCTCAACCAAATACACCAACAAGTCATAAAATATTATACAAACTTAGTCGAAACCTTAAATCACATCAAACAATGCTAAAACCAGGAATCATACCCCAATTCAAGCTTAAGGAACTTAAGAATTTTCAACTTCCACATTCAATGCCGAAACCTATAAAATCAAGTCCGATTGACCTCAAAGCACACAAGTAATAAATGACATAAGAGACCTATTCAAGTTTGCAGAATTAGATACCAACCCCGATATTGAAAAGTCAACAACATGTTCAAACTTCCAAGCTTATATTTCTATTTTAGCCATTTCAAGCCTAATTAAGTACGGACCTCCAAATAATTTTTGAACACAATCCTAAGTCCAAAAATCACAATACGGAACCAGCAGAACCGTGGAAATACTGATCCGAGTCCATTTTCTCAAAATGTTGACCGAAGTCAACTAAAGTGAGTTTTAAAGCACTATTTCACATTTTTATCAATTTTTCACATAAAAGCTTTCTGAAAAATTATACGAATTGCGCACGCAAGTCGAGGAAGGATAAATGGTGCTATTTGAGGTTTAAAAGTAGAAGAAATAATAGTGGACCTATCAGGTCATCACACTCGCTTTGCTGCAAACAAGCCTCCAAAATAACGGCCTCATTAGGTTTGGTTTCCAGTTCTGAGAGGCGGAGAGCAGTTTGGTCCCATTATGCCAAAAGTTTATCCCGTTCAGAAGTAAGTCCTTCCTTCTCACGAACCAAACTTTGAAGGCCCTCAGAAGCAAGATAGTTGGCGTACAAAATAAGAACAGGTAAAATATAGAATACATTCGTTCAAAAGTAGAAGAAATAATAGTGGAATAAAGGATCATATTATTGTGGCGTTATGCATATCATTGTTCAACAAACACTCTCCCGAGAGTGCCTGAATCTTTTCCTTGTCTTTTTCTGAAGCCAAAGGCTTCAGATAATTAGCAAGCTCCAATGGCCAGGATAACAAGTTGCACCCGGTAGAGATTGGAAGAGTAATGTTTCTCCTCCTCTGTGGATCTTCAGAAGGGGCATCATAATTTTGACCCAAATTCCCATGAACTGGGCACTGTGGAAGAGGAAAACCTAATTCATGGTCAGGTGAGGCCGATGGAGATGATTTAGCAACCGCTGGTGGAAGAGTGGATGAAGATGGAAGTGATGTAGCAGTCGCTGGTGTTGGTGAAGGTGGAGATGAAGCCGATGGAGTTGAAGAGTGAGAAGCAACTGCATCAAATGCAGTGCTGGCTGTTTGATGCTCGCCAATCAAAGATGTAAAGGACCCAGTACTGAGCCCCGCATCACCGGTTACGGAAATTGGAGCCCGAAAATGGGAGTTGGCATTTTCTACCAAATCAGATTCTCCCAAAGTGCCGAGACATCATCTTCAGTTGGTGCAATTATCTCAATAGGTTGAACATCATGTTGGGATGATGAGGATCATTGACTTCTATGTAAAAAAACTCCCTCATCACCAGCTGCTTCATCTTCATTGAACATCACAGTGTCTATGACCGGCCCGGAAGAAGAACCAGTCATCATCGCCTCCGGAGATGACTCGGGGGCATCAATCTTTTCCCTCTTATTCTTTTTCCCGGTCGTGGAGGAACATCTTCTCTTTGTTTATTTATCCTCCGACCGAGAACTCCATAAAGAAATATTTTCACTCAAAACAAGCCCGGAGATACCTGTTCGAGTAAGTGCTTCCTGAAGCAGCCTCACTGCATCGGCATGGTTAGCCAAAACGTCCTCCTCGGGGATAGTAATAGAGCCTGAAGGTAGACTTAATTTCGTGAAGAAGTCAGAAGTGTTCAATTAAGTTCTTCATATACAGAAAATAGAAGTGAGGTAAATTATAGTTACCATGATTTTCGGCCTCCCACCCACCCGTCTTTAAGGGCTAATTCTTTTCACAGACAGGTTTTGGGCGTCGTAATTTCCAAAATCCTTTGAACTCACCGGTCCAAACTTTCTAACATCGGTGGGATCCATCGAGTTGCTGAAACATGCGAAGGGTGAAGAGATGATACGACCATAAAAGAATATCAAGCAAAAAGGAATTCTATACAAAGAACTTACTAGTGCGGTTCCAAGCTACCAGAAGGGATGAAGCCGTTGTCGAAATATTGTCGATGGTGGCAACTGCAATGAACCGTTCCATCCACCCCCAGTCGTTGTCATCATCCATGCTAGGCAATAGAGCATGGTGGCACTCTTGCAAAGGTTTATCATTCCCCCACCGAAGATTTTGGGGGGAATAGTGATTCATAATATGAGTTAAGGTTTGCTCCTCTCCAATTTCTTGGCACAAACGTCGAAGGCAGGCGACTGTTCTCCACACTACAGGACTTACTTGTGCCAAACACACGTTGTAACGAAGGCAAAACTCCACAATCACGAAACATATCTCTCCGGTCAAAGAAAACACACCCAAAGTAAAGAGATATGTAAAAAAGTATGTAAAATCTTCCTTGGGAAGGGTCACTCGCTCCGATAGATAAGGAGAAATAATATCTAACTCATGGCAGTGACAATCATCCTTCACCGTAGGAATACTTGAAGGACGAATAGAAGAAGGGTACCTACTAACCGCCCATGTACGAGGGTTAGCAGTAGAGAATTTTTCTTCGAAATCCTTCGAAGTACTAAGTCTTCTTGGAATGATGGAACCCACCATTGGAGGAACAAAGTCCTCAATTTTGTTCCTGTTTTTTGTAGAACCAACACGCTTAGAGGAAGAAGCCACCGGAAAAGAAAAAGGAAAAGAGTTTACATTTGAAGAGGATTAGAGAAAGGTTGGAAAACAAAGATGCAAATCAGAAGTGCAAGGAATTGTGAAATTTAAAGGAAAAGAATGTTGCGTATAAGTGAAATTTTGGCGACTAAATTCATGGCCATGATCACCTTGATAATCGGCAAAAGCTGTGCTGAATCATGAGATGACGCGTGTTAGGGCATTAAACGCGGAGATACGTGCGTTTAATCAAGTGTCAGAAACCTTCAGAAGGAGTTATAGTAATTCTCGCCAAGAAGGTGTTTTTTACCATTTGCATGGTAATACAAAGTTATGTCACAGGAAAGCAGGAGGACCATCTGTATAGGGTGAAATATGATATGACACATGGTTGTCTAGAAGGAGGACACATAGAACCCAAGATGGGGATGGCCGAAGACCGAACCCAGTCGTTCCGCTTGTCATCGGAAACAATAACGTTCATAAAGGTGTAAATGCTTACGCCCGGTAGAATTTACTAGGGAATATTCTTCAGCATTAAGAGCGACAGTCCATCACAGAGAATTTGGCATTTATGTTCACCTCAATGACCCTCATAATAAACACTAAGGGATGGCATGATCCTAGGACCTCCTTCTCTAGACATAGCTATAAATAGTGAGCTCAATGATCATTGTAAAGGACATGAATTATCTGGCAAAACTGTCACTATATTCTGCACAAATCTTAATACAATCTTACTTTTTTGGCTTTTGATCTCATCATTGTTGTGCCCGGAAACCGTATTTACGGAATCATCATCTTTGTTATTCGATCTACATTCTAAGACTAAGTATTGTATATTTCTTCAATTATTGTATTATTTCAGGATCAAATTAGTTCACTTGTTTAGAAACCACGTATAAACAACTAATTTTCAATTATCCCCTAGATTCTTACCATCTGTTTAGTATAAAACTAATGACTTGGATTCACTTTGGGTACTAAAAACAATTAAAGACAAAATTTTCTTTAAGGCAAATTATTAACTCCAGTTAAGTTGACTGCAATGATGTTCGTATTCAAAGTGAATCCAAGCCATTAGTTTTCTACTAGACAGATGTCAAGAATTTAAAGAGGAATTGAATATTACTGGACTTAAATTACTAGAGCAAATCCGGACCCTCCACATTTTCCTATTAGACACTTTAATCTTAACAAATATACACTCCTTTTAAATACCTCGTGCAGATGTAGTCAAGATAGTGATATTCACTTGATTTTGAGTGTGCAATCACTGCAGTAAAGTTTCTTTCTTTCTTTTCAAACTAGTTTTTTCCTTTTTTTTCCATTTATTTTCCTTTCAAATAATATTTTCCCTTCCATTTTCTTTCAAATCCGAGAAAACTTCACTTTTTTCATCTCCTGTTTCCTCTCTCCTTTTTGAGGCCACCTTAAAGCAAACACCATCACTCTACGATTACCTTCTTTACTTTTATCTTTTAAAACAATTCTTTTAACCATTTTTCATTAATGTAAAAAATTATAATTTGACTAATTTGACTCTTCAAATATACGCTTTTCTCTAATTAATTTTTTAAATATTATTTCTAAATTCCTTTTAAATAGAAACGTAATGCATGTATGCTCAGCTATCTGCATTTGGAATTCAATGATGATTAGCTAAAATAAATAATTTTTTTGGAATTCAATATATACAACAATTATACATTAAAGGGCCCGTTGTGTACAATGGACTGATAAATAAGAATATCGTATGGAACGGGACATAGTATGGGATTAGCTATCCACCATTTTAATATAAAGTTTATTCTGAAATTAATTAACACTAGTAAGTAAACATGAGATAAATACAATATCAATTTTATCCGGGGATTACTACACTTCTCCCTATATCAAATGACCCCTTAAGTTATAACACATTTATGACTCATTTGTCCATAGATAATTTTTCCTTTTTTTTCTTCAAAAAACGTGCTTGTCCATGAAATTTTGCAAGTTTTTTGAACTTCTTCTAAATTGAGTTTTTCAAAAACCAAAAAAGTGATTTTAACCACTTTTTAAAATTTTTGTTTCCTCACTCACAAAATTACAATATTGTTTCAAGTAAAATGCATGTCCAAACACAATTCCAAATTTCAAATACTATTTTCAACTTAACTTCAAATACTACATTTTATTCTTTAAAATTACAGTTTTTATGTCCAAACACCTACTTAGTTGGATCAGTTTCGATCCGACGGTAAAGCAAGGTGGAACTAATTCCTTTTGTAAGATAGAGAAGTAATCTTATCTTAGTTTTTACTTCGTTAAGTTTATCTTCAGGCTTAAACAGGGGAAGAGATCAAGAAATTAATTAAGGGATTTTAACCTTCCTATATATTATTTGAAATCTTATTACTCTTTCTACTCAAGTTTCAATTTAATTACATGTTTATATACAATGTACAAATTATGTATAAATAAATTTTAAATGAATATCCCTTGATATTAGGACTTGAATAAGGAATATCAGTTATGTCATCATTCCTTTATTCTTGCCCATTCTCTCTCTCTGTCTCTCTCTCTTACAAAGCCAGAAGATTCATGTTACACCCTGTGCGTCCCAAGGTGACGTAACGAATATGAGACTTGTTAATCATGATTTAAATATGTTTAAAGTCATAATATGACTATATATGATGTTTGAATAAAAATATAAAGTTTGGAAAAAATCGGATTAAAGTTGCAGAAAAACCGACTAAGGATTTGCCTTGTACCATAGCTTTTTGAGCAATAAATTTTGTGTTCTATATGAGATCTTTTTGGGACATATTATATATCAAATTGAAGATCTACGAGTCTAGTTTCCAACTCATTAAACTATTCATCGATATGACACCGAATTAGAGAGATATCAGTATTTTCGCGAGACTACGCAAGCAGCTCGGTTGGGACCCACTTGAGACGACTGTCGCGCCCCTTTTTTTTCCTGCGCCCGGGTTAGGTGCAGAGAGATCGGGTTTATGACATTCTGGACAACTCCTCAAAGGAAGAGGTTTAAGGAAGAATCGCCACCTAACGAATTTGTGGTGTGTTAGGGCACCTAGAGTAGAATACTCATGAACTAGTTTGCATTACCAGAGATTGGGTAAGGGCTTGAAGTTAACCTAAGGGGAAGGTGTTAGGCACCCCCAAGATCCACAACTGTGGGTCCCAGCCAAGAATTTTTGTGAATTTGGACGGTAAACAAATAGCAAGTAAGGTTCATATAAGAGGGGATTTCAAACAAGTATGAAAATCTTTAAAGGTTTTGGGAAACATTAGAGTAAAAACATTTGAAAAGAATTGTCCTAGGTTTAAAGTAATAAGGATCACATCAATGCAATACCCGGTATGTCACATCCTCAATGAGGGGCTACATGTGGTATTAGCGCACTGGTCATCATATCCGTATTCTACCCTTCCCACCCCGTAGAGGTTATTTAAAGAAGCGTGTGCTGGTCGCGAAAGCTTATTGCGTGCTATTACCCGTCCCATCCTATAAGTCCTGAAGGGTATTTAGGACTACTAATCCTACAATGTGAGTACTAGGCTGAACCCCTAGGCTTTAAAAGAATAAAATTCTAAGCGACATGTAAAATAAATAGGACTACAGATATGGGAACACATAAAGGCAGTTAAAGGGCCCACATATCCCTCCACAGGTAAACACATAAATAGCACGTCTCAAACACAACCAAGGTCTCAAAGACAGGATTTAAAACATGAGTTTTAAGTTGGAAAACAGTAGGTTTTGGGTTTCTTGAAACTCAGTAATAAAGCAGGAAGTTTAAAAGGACATAATAGTTTTGAGAAGAGCGATTGATTAAAAATCTAGTAATTTAAAGACAATACCAGGAATTGAAAGGTGCGTAGCAGTTTAGAAGCCTTCAATAAAAAGAGACGAATAACTTTTAGAAAATCGGTAATCAGAAGTAAAGCAAGATTTTAAATACAGCATAGTAATTTCAAATAGGAGTGACTTACTTTGAAATCCAATAATTCAAAATAGGACAAGAACCAGTAGTTTAAAGGAGTTTTAGTAAAAAAAGAGAGTGAGTGCACAATTTCAAAACCCAATAATTTTAAAACAGAACAAGGATTCAAACAGAATGATCTTGAAGAGGGTGAACTGAATCTAAAATCCAGTAATTCGAAAAACACACGGAGCATGAGTCTAATAAACTTCAGCAAAGAGGAAGTGAATGCATGATCAGTGATTTGAAAATAGAGTAGGGGTTTTAGGAAAAATAGGGTGAACTTCAGAAAGGGATAAAAACAAGAGTGAAGGCAGCAAATTTTTAAGGATTTCAAAAGAGACTAATTAGTTCTAGTATCATCCAAGTGTAAAACGATTAATTTGGTTTTAGTACGTATTAGGCCTAAGGTTTGCCTAGGCGGGCGTATACACTGCCTATTTGTTTTAAAGATGAACATGCAGATTTTAGCTTTGATTTTAAAGATGTGCGGGGTAATACATTTGCATAAACATTTCAAACTATTTAATTATATTTTAGCGAGATTATTATATTAGATACATATTAACTCGGCGCTTAACAGAGTATAGTTGAAAACAGACATGCTGAAAGCGAAAAATCCTAAGGAACATGGTATCTAATGCATACATGAGTGCCTAAAACATGGTTTCAAAATGTGGTGCTTATGAAGATGCAGCAGTAGTAATATTATGGCAGTTTTATTACTTTATTAGAGTTGTTAACTGTGAGCAGGGCTTGTGAGATGTCATGAATATAATATATATGCTGAAATAAGAACCTAAGCATGATTTCTAATGCATGTCCTAAACAGGATGTCTATTGCACACATAGGGAAATAAATCCTATGGTCATGATTTCTACCCATTACTATACTAAACATGCATAACCCCCTCCCACATTCACTATCCAACCCCAATATCTGTTTACAAGTTATTACAAGCCAAGAATAACAAATTACATCATTAAAAGAAAACAAGAAGCTACTTGTATAGGGAGCCTTCAATCAGGCCCATTAATCCAACCTTAATCCTTTCGAGTTTCACAGCCTTACAGGGTCTGGGTGCGGCAAAGCTCCCTAGGGCCCTCGTGGGTCCCTGGCCAATACCAGCACTCAAATATAATTGCCAAAATTAAGCATGTGCAGTTGTGAGCACGTGATTTTTACCTATCGTATAATCCTACAAAATCTGAATTAATTAATTGATTTCCTAATTTTGTTGGATTTTAATGCTATTTGCGAATTTATTTTTTACATTGCGTAGCCATGATCCGTCATTTAAATCCATAAATAGTTTAAAATGACATGATTAAGCACGTAATCTTGGTTATTATTTAAATAAATATAATTAGGCGAATTGATTTTAGAATTAATTACTACATTTCTTGGATTAAATTAGATTTGAATTTAATAGGGATTAAAATCAGACCTGGGCCAAAATTACCCAGGCCCAATCCCTAACTCTACACGACCCAGCCAATACCCGCTTTTTCAAAAAAAAAAAAAAAAAACTTCAGCAGAAGTGCTGAAGTTATTAGTTCATTTGTGAAAACTATAGCAGAAGTGCTGAAGTTATCAGTTCATTCGTGAAAACTTCAGCAAAAATGCTGAAGTTATTAGTTCATTCGTGATAACTTCAGCAAAAATGCTGAAGTTATTAGTTCATTCGTGAAAACTTCAGCAGAAGTGCTAAAGTTATTAGTTCATTTGTGAAAACTTCAGCAGAAGTGCTTAAGTTATTAGTTCATTTGTGAAAACTTCAGCATAAGTGCTGAAGTTATTAGTTCATTTGTGAACACTTCAGCAGAAGTGCTGAAGTTATTAGTTCATTCGTGAAGACTTCAGCAAGTGCTGAAGTTATTAGTTCATTTGTGAAGACTTCAGCAGAAGTGCTGAAGTTATTAGTTCACTTGTGAAAAACTTCAGCAGAAGTGCTGAAGTTATTAGTTCATTTTTGGAAAATATCAGCAGAAGTGCTGAAGTTATTAGGTCATTTGTGAAAACTTCAGCAGAAGTGCTGAAGTTATTAGTTCATTCGTGAAAACCTCAGCAGAAGTGCTGAAGTTATTAGTTCATTTGTGAAGACTTCAGCAGATATGCTGAAGTTATTTAGTTCATTTGTAAGACTTCAGCACCCAACATGCTGAAGTTAGTTAGTNTCTCTTCTACCTCGACCAAACCCTAGCTGCCCAAGGTTTCCGCCGCCCGGAAATCGCCTACCAGCGGCGGAGCTTCTTCAATCAACCCCAACTTTTGACAAGATAATCTCCTCCCCCTTCTCAACCATTTCCTACTATCTATTTCACCAAAAACTCATTCAAATTTCTTTATCTCAGATCTGGAAATGGAAAACCCTAGAACATGCTAAAAATGATCCCAAGCGACTCTATGACTCAAACTTACATGAGTCGATGGTTCTCAACGAGAACCGTCGATTCATGTGAGTAAGGGTCACTTTTGGAGGTCGCCACAGTCCGGCCAAACTCCGGCTAGTCGTCGTAGTTCGTCCAAAACCCTCTAACGGGTATTCTTCCTCTGTCCTTACTATTTTTACATGTTACTAAAACCTAAAATTTATGTTAATCACTATTTTTAGATTATTTAGGTCTAGTTAGGTTTATTCGTGCTTGTTGCTATTTGATTAGTTATTGTTCTCCTGTCCTTAATAGTTTGCTAATCGTTGTCAGTTCATTGATTGTGCATCATGGTTAATAATTAGTCAGTAAATTAGTCATTAAATTAGTTAAGATGTTAAGACCTCGTTTGAGTTATTTGATTGCTTAACTGATTTTGATTTGTGATTCAGGCCTGATTTGTTAATTTGAGTGATTAACCTGAGCCTGATGGGAGTTAATTAGAGGGGCTGATTTGGTTAAGTTAATTAGTCACATTTAGATTGAATTAAAGTGATCTTTTTTTGGACACTATGAAAAGAAAAAAGATTCTCTTCTAGCTACAGAAAGAATCCAAATACTTTCTTATTCACAAACAAAAAAATTCAAAAAAAATAGTATTAGTAAAAAGCAAATACAAAGCTGATTCCTTTTGGAATTAAGTTCATAAAGATATGGTCTAGTTTTCAGCTTCTGTTTCTTTCCTTTGGATTCTGATTTTAGGAATCTTAAACACTCATATCCAAGATTTCTGGATCAATGCTTGCTGGTCTACTGGGTTTTCTTTGGGTTTCTGTTTGCTGTTGCTAATCTATCTTCCTTTTTGATGTTTATTGTTCATACTTGACCTTTATTTGGTCAAGTTTCTTGATGATTTTCTTTCTCTTTAAAGGTATGTAACAGTGAACTTTATACAAAATTATTGAATTCAGACTTTGTTTTAAACTTGTTGGTTCGTGATGTATTTTCTTCAAGAATATGTGAATTTTCTTCTTCCCCTTTCTTAATATAGAAACTGAAGTAAGATTACCATTATCTAAGTGTATGCATGCAACTCTTGGAATCTATTTGGTAGTGTGCTGAACTTCTGTTAATAAGCTTAATGTTTGATAGCTAAGTGGTAATTTCATATGTGTTTAGCATGTTAAAAAATAAATGGCACTAGGGTAGATGAATCTGACCTTCCTATGGTCAAATTCACCCCATAATATTACACAAAACAGTAGTGTAGATGGCTGAAATTAAACTTTAAGGGTATACAACATGTAGTCAAAAAGACTATAGAGTAAAGAATCTGAACTCTTATATGGTCTGATTCAGTCTCTAAAAAGCCAAGAATAGTCAAAATGTTCAAAGGGATGTTGTTTGAAGTATTGGTTGGTTGTTAGAAATGTCAAGTAAGTTTGTATCTCTGGGTTTGAATCAGACTCCCCCTCAAAGTGAGATTCAATCTAAGAAAAAAAATACATAAAACTTGTTTCCTTTCTTCCTGCTGAATCTGTAATTACTTATAAAAATTTGGTTGTCCATTCTTGTGATTATAACAGTAGAAACCTCTCTTAAATACTTTTGTGATTAATTCTATGTAAATGAAGTCATGGTAGAGTCATTAAATAAGCACTAAAAGGTGGTGAATCTGACCCCTTAATGGTCAAATGTATCCCATAAAGTGCTTAATATTGGTCTGGATAATTTAGACCTTACATGATTGGATGTCACTATGAGGACAACATTCAAAAGGGTTGAATCTGATCTTTATAATGATCAGATTCAGTCTTAGGAAATGCACATGAATTATGTCCATTAGTTTGGGATTGAAGGCTGAAGAATATAGATCCTAAAGCATAAAGGTTGCTGGCTCGTACAGGAGCAGCAGCTTATTGGGATCCTTTTATTTTCTTTTTATTATTGAAACCTGTATCTTTAATGTAAGAACAATGTAATAGCGTATTCATAGTCATTGGTATACAATGTTTGTTGTATTAAGGACTGAACTATATAAAATTTGTGATCAGTTGTATTTTCTTAAATCTGAAACATTTATTATTATAGCAGTTATGGGCTAGACCTGTTAAGGTCACCCGAGCTGGGCCAGACTCGTGAGCACGACCCAATTGAGCCTGATAGAGTCTGAATTTCAGGCTGTGGGGCCTGGAATGTTAGACCCATTAACTGTGTTAAACAATCTGTAACCAGTCTTTTCTCTTCTGTTGTCAATTAGCATTAGAAGTATTTCATTTACAAAACTCATTGTAAATATCTTACTACTAAACACAATTTAATTTGAGGAGTAGTTAGTTTGGTTTTATGTTCAAAAGGATGTTCTGTCGCACAATGTAAGGAAAAATTTCATGTTGGATCCATGAGCTATGAATAAATACACTTGTTTAATATATATAGGAGTAGGTCAAATGATAAAGAAATCTTGTACATGTAACATTATATTCGCAATTCAAATTTGCCTGATTTATTACCATATAAATGCGAAATGTGTTAGCATGTTTGTTCTTAATTTTTAGCTATTTGATTTCGAATCATTTCCAAATGACCTAATTAGGATGTCCTAAAGGGATAAAAATCGGGCTAGACTAGGCTATAGCCCAAAAAATATTGTCATTTATGTTAGTAGATTTAATTTTAGACAATCTTCACATGCCTTCTAGATAGAATCATGCCCTTTAGATTGAAATTTGTTAAAGAGTCATGTATTATTCTCAAATTACCATAACCTTCACTCAGGAGTGGCAACTCATGCCCCCGACCCTTCACTCTAAATAACTAATAAAAATGCACATAGCAATCACGGGTGCACTTCATGTGACATTTTTGCCATGTGCTCGAAAACAACAAGTGTACGCCATCGTAACTTGTCCAAGATAAATCCATAAACGTCCTAATCGATCTTAAAACTAAAACGCTCTTTCGAAAATAGAAAACTTAAACATTGCCAGGCACTATAAAATCGTCATGACCATAGTCTTGACCACGTAACCTACACTCGGGAGTGGCAACTCATGTACCCGTCTTCAACTTCAAATTATAATAAAATCACACGTTGTAATTGCGGGTGCATTTCATGTGGCGCAGTTATAATGTGTCCAAAACAAACAAGTGCACGCCATCGTGACTTGTTTCAAGATAAATCCATAAATATTAAAAGCGGTTAAAATTTAAAAAGGCTAAATGCACAATAAGTTTGAAACATGTAAATAATTAGATAATTAAGGCCAAATATTAATATTTAAGCGACCGTGCTAGAACCACGGAATTCGGGAGTGCCTAACACCTTCTCCCGAGTTAACAGAATTCCTTACCTAGATTTCTGGTTCGCAGACATTTTTAAACAGAGTCCTCGGTTTGGGATTTCAATAAACGGTGTCCCGGAAAATCATCAAAAATCCGGGTGGCGACTCTGAAAATTAATAAATAAATCTCAAATCCGAATAATGTCACTTTAATTGGAAAAACTTCCTTACTACCCCTTCGTCAATCCCGGAGGGGGATAGTGGTGAAAAAGGAGGTGTGGCAGCTCTGGCGACTCTGCTGGGGATCGAACCCAGAATCTCTGGTTCATGGTTCAAGAGTTCGAGCTTATATAACTGTTATATTTTGGCTTTCATTATCTGGTTTTATATGTTTGAGCCTAATATGCTAAATGCCACTTTTTACCGCTTTGATATTGTTTGGACTGTATATGAATTGTGTTGAACCCCTCTCTCTCTGAGTCTTCTAAATCATCTGAGAAGTGTGCACTTCATGTGACTTCTTTTCTGTTAGAGTCATATCCAAATTTTAGAACTAGGTACGGACAAGTTGCAAAGCCGGTGAAGCTTCTTCATTCCCGGTACGCTGCCCTCCCCAGCTTGAGCTGTCCGCTCGAGTAAGCCTGGTCTAGAACAAAACCCCAGGATTTAAACTTAGAATAACATAGCCTCATGCCGGATCCCTAGTAGGTACGATTATCTGCATCATGTGCATTTGACTTAGGGGACTCAACACAGGGGTTGGGTCCGTCTAGGACAGGTGTCCCAAAAAACAAAAGACTACCCTGATGCATCTTACCTGCTATGTATGCATTTATTTGTTTCAGCTTGTGTGTTGACCGGCTAAACTAAAAAAAAAACGAACAGAAAAACCAAGAGTGAGGTAGAATAGAAAATTCACCTTGTTTTTAAAAAAAAAAAATTCCTCGTATTTATCCCAAAACTCTGCCAAAATTTCTGAAACAAAATGAGTGGATATATATTTTTAATCATTCAAGTTTTTTTTCCCGAACTACGCATTGTTTGATTCTCACGGGTGTGAGATACATAGGCAACCCTCATCGGGTCCAACTCTATTTTTTTTAAATCGAAAGATATAGCCCTAAATAAAATTAGGTGACGCCATTACTGCCTGATTGCCCAAAATGGGGCACCGGAAGGCCGTTTTTACAAAAATGGCGGCCTGTGGTTTGTCTTTGAATTTCAACCCAATTTGCAAATACAGCTTTAAAAACCTTCTATCCGAAGTATTAAAGGGCCGTATTCACAAAGATGACCCATTTTTCTTTATTACAAAACCCTTTGCAAAAATAATAATAATAATAACGCTTTTCAAAATTTTTGTGGTTTTAATTAAAAACGAATGTGCATGATGAATACAGTTGAAAACATTCCCTTCAAGGCAGTCGAGGAAATCTCTTTAGGACTCCATATGTGGTGGAGCGACTTGGGGGAAGCTAGTAGGAAGTCTGTTATGAAAGCTTTAGGGGGAATTACTGGCCTTTTAAAAATCAAGCCGAGGTTGGACATCATCGAGGCTCTAGTACCGTTTTGGGATCCCGCCCACAACGTGTTCCACTTTTCAGACTTTGAATTGATGCCCACGCTAGAGGAAATAGTAGGGTATGCTGGTCTCAATGACAATCTTAGAAGCTGGTACCCAGTGGCACCCAGGGCGGTGACTCCACATAAGTTCTTGGATCTATTAAGCATTAGTCGGAACGTCCAAGACCCACACCTGTCTAAAAGTTTCTGCTTTTTCTACTTTCTTTACAAACGTTATGGAGATCCCCGAGGTTATGAGGCTAACAACACTGGCCTAACTCACAAAGATCAGGCTAAATGGGAAGCCCGCCGAGGGCTGGCTTTTGTGGTAGCATTCTTAGGTACTTTGATTTTCCCCAGAAGTGACAGATGCATAAATATCGGGCTTGTGGGAATGGAAGATTTCATGATGAAAAAAATCCAATGGCACACTTATATTGATGGTCTTAGCCGAGATTTACCGTACTCTAACAATTTGCCAATCTGGGGGAAAGTTCTTTGAGGGGTGCAACCTTCTTCTGCAAATCTAGCTGATCGAGCACCTCTGTCACCACCCAGGCTACATGAACTACGGCTTAAGCGGTTTGAATTGCATCGAGGAACATGGTACTCGGGTAAAAGGCCACAAATTTCCTGAGGGCACGGAAGCCTGGCACTCATACTTAAGTTCACTGACTGCCGACCAAATCGAGTGGACGTTCGGGTGGCTCCCTTTCAGCAAGGTTATCAACATGTCTGCTGAGGTTTGCTATCTCCTTTTAATGGGCCTGCGAAGAATTTATCCATATAACCCACACCGAGTCTTACGCCAGCTGGAGAGACAACAGGGTGTTCCCCATGATGAGGATTTAAGCCAACAAGCCATTGAGTTATGCCCGAGAGCTGCATTTCCTGAAGGTAGGGTCCGTCAAATCTTGAATGAGTGCAGGTTTTTAGAACCTCAAACTCGGGTGAGAAATTTATCTAAAGGGGAAGTGTAGCCCGCCTACACCTTTTGGTATGGCATAAGAGGCAAGGAGCATCAAGAGTAAGAGCGACCCGTAAAGAGGCCCCACGTGCAACAATTCACCGAGCAAACACAAGAGCATTGGGCCTGGTTAGAAAAAGAAAACAGCTACCGAGCCACAATAAGCAAGTTGGAAGCCCAGGTCAGGGAAATCAAATTTGAAAGCGTTCTACATACTGCCACAATTGAAGGAGAGAAAAATAGATTAACCCAAGAAAATGAAGTTCTCCGGGCCCAAATACAGGAATTAAAAACAGTCGCTGAGAACCCGGAGAGAAGCATAACTGATGAAAGGCTTATCAACAGCCTGAGGCATAAAGTGTGAAGCTATGGGAATGATCTAGATAAAGCTGAAGAAGAACTGGCTGGAGTTCAGGAAAGATTAACAAGAAGTGCAGAAGAAAGAACAGAGTTTGTCCAGAGACTAAAAAGAAAATATGACCAGGAAGTCATAGGCTTGAAGGAAAAGTTGGTCTTTCTCGAGAACGAAATGGCAAAACATGCATAAGGATTTAAGACTGAGAGGGAACAGTGATATGCCATGATGGCTCAGTTAGAAAAAGAGTTGCAACAATGGCAAGAGCAGAGTCACAAAGACGTCCAAACTTTAGAGGCAAGATCCCAGCAAATCGGGCGCCTACTTCAAGAAAAAGGTATCATCAGGCGGAGGGTCCAAGAGATAGCTGACTACATCGTTGCCAGATGTCAGGAATGCGAAGATATGACTCGGACTACTTTCTTCTCAGCGGTTATGATCTTCGTCCACAAAATAATGGACGACCTTTACCGCCTCCGGCAAGACATAGCACGCAGGCCC
The DNA here is from genome assembly GCA_005239525.1 of Nicotiana knightiana. Classification (NCBI taxonomy): domain Eukaryota; kingdom Viridiplantae; phylum Streptophyta; class Magnoliopsida; order Solanales; family Solanaceae; genus Nicotiana; species Nicotiana knightiana. The sequence continues at coordinate 93,527 of ML419439.1, forward strand.
GTGGCAAGGCCGAATGATGCCCCACTGGCCCCTGGAGCAACAGAAGCACTGATATATTTTTGATGTTTTTCAGTCTGTAGTCATGTCTGAGTCCACGGTAGTTTTTATATTTTCAGAAAATATGTGTCAAGTCTGTTTTGCACATTTTGAAATTCCAAAAGTGGGCTACAAGTTTTCTGTAATCAGAAGTGTTTTATTTTATGAATGAAATTTTAGATTGAAACTTTTAGAAGAAATATGTATTTTTGTCTTTTGGTTTTGCTTCCGTGAACTACGTGATGATCTAATTCATGCGGCATCATGATACGTAGGCAATACACATAGGATTCGATCATAACCCTAAAAGAAAAGAATGAAAAGAAAGTAAAGAGAGATAATGTTAAAGCCGGGATGAAACACACGGCCGTTGCAAACATTTTTAGAAAAACGATAACTGCTTAGGTGCATCACATCCCAACGTGTGACTCCTATGTGTTAATATCTCCCGCTAACCCAATTTGATTTCGTCTCTTTAAAGGTACTATTATTAAACGGTGGTTGGTTTGTGGTGGTATTCTGGCGACACATCCATATTTCACAAGGTCTAAAGGAAGTGTAGCAATGACGTCTGAAAGTCACCCATCCATTATTGAACCAACGGATGGCCCCACCTCTGTCATCCCCCAAGAAGAATCGGCAGTAACCGAAGAAAACAGAAGGCTAAAATGACGTATGCTCGAGATGTGGGACGCTTGGTCCAACGGGAGAGAGCCACCTAGCTCCATCCTTGGTTTTCCTGAGCTAATACCAGAACTGGAGGGGCCACCAACGTGCCCATTTCAAAGCCAAACCCATTTGTTCCATTTGGATTCCCGACCATGGTCTCAAACTATTCTGGAACACCTTCTGAGTTTCGCCCCCAGGCACCACCCTCCGGATTACACTCTGTGGTGTTTACTGCTCCACCAGCTGCTGGTATGGCACAACCTACACCGGCACGACAGAATTTTGAACCGGCCAATTTTATTTTTCAAGCTCCTCAGTTCCAGCTGGATGCCGCTCAGGTCACTCCTAATGCTTACACGCAGTACCCACAGTTTGAATCTCCCATGGAACCGGAAAAACTCTTGAAGAATATTGAACAAGATGAAGAGCCTTGAACAAAGTTTGAAAAACATCCAGGGTCTAAGTGGCCAAAAGAGTGTGTCATACGCTGATCTATGCATGTTCCCGCACGTGCATCTACCGGTGCGTTTCAAGACACCAAAATTTGAAAAGTATGACGGGCATGGAGACCCGATAGCTCATCTAAAAAGATACTGCAACCAACTGAGAGGGGCGGGAGGCAAAGAGGAGTTACTGATGGCTTATTTTGGGGAAAGTCTTACAGGTATCGCCTCGGAGTGGTACATCGATCAAGATATATCCCATTGGCATGTATGGGATGATTTGGCCCGAGAATTCGTAAGACAGTTCCAGTACAACGTGGATATAGCTCCGGACAGAAATTCTCTGTCCAATCTAAAAAAGAAAGCTTCTGAAAGCTTCCGGGAGTACGCAATCAAATGGCGGGAACATGCATCCCGAGTGAAACCTCCCATGGAGGAAAATGAAATGATTAGTATCTTCTTACAGGACCAAGAGGCCAATTATTTTAAGAATATGATGTCCGCCATGGGCAAGCCATTCGCAGAGGCCATAAAAATTGGCGAGATGGTCGAAAATGGCTTAAAGACAGGCCGTATTTTAAGTCAATCTGCTTTGAGAGCCACCTCCCAAGACATTCAAAGCGGCTCGGGAGGCTTGGCAAACAGAAAGAAAAAAGTGGAGGGAGCCATGATGGCTTCAGGCCCTAGGAATTTTCGACGACCTCGGGAATATCCAGGCCCATTTTCCACAACTTCACAACACTATTATCCTCATCATGAAGCAGCTTATGCCATGACTCCCCCTCCTTTTGTAGTGATGAACGCTCAGCCGCAGCCCCAGCCGACACAGTATAACCAAAACAGAGCTCCACCACCTAGAAATAACCATCCACCCCCAGCTCCATATAATCCACGCCCTCCTCAAAACAATTATCCCTACAATGCTTACCCTCGTGAACCACCAAGAAGAACTAACTTCACCCCCATCGGCGAGTCATACTCAAGCCTCTTTCCAAAGTTCGTTCAGATGGGACTTCTGCAACCTGTGCCTCCGAACAGGCAAAATCCACAATCACCATTATACAGACGGGGTACCAACTGTGCCTATCATTCTGGAGTGGAGGGGCATGATACTGAAGACTGCTGGACCCTCAAGAGAGTAGTAGAAAATCTGATTGAACAAAAGAAGGTTGTGCTAAGGGACGAGGAGGTCCCCAATGTCACAAACAACCCATTTCCAGCCCACAACAACGAGCCTGTCATTGGAATGATATTAGAAGACAAAGAATTTGACCCGGCGCTGAAAGCCATCATTGCCATTGTGGACACAGAAAGGAAAGAAAAAAGAAAATTCCCAGGCCAGGATAAAGAGAAGGCTAGGGAAGAAAAAGATACAAAAACCCCCGGCCAGGAGAAAGAAAAGGCCAAGGAAGAAAAGAAAGGGACAATACCAATTAAAGAAGTTTTCCTTTATGTTCCAAGAGCTCCGCGAAACAGACAACTCGTTTTGAGCCCTCCCAGGAGATTGGAACCACAAAAAATGTATATACCAAAAGGGGCCTATGTTGTGAAAAGCTCGGCTATCCCACCAAAGTTGAATGAACCTTTGATTATCAGCCGTCGGCCGCAAATTCCAAAGAAAAATACAACTACTGTCCCATGGAATTATGATCAAACATTGGTGACATATAAAGGAAAAGAAGTCAAGGGGGAAGTCAACGAAGCAAAGAGGTACCATAACCCAGATGAACTGAACAAAACTAAGCAAGAACGCTTTCCACTCAAAAAGCCCATCACTGCCGAAGAGGCAGAAGAGTTCTTTAAGAAAATGAAAATGACTGAATATGTCACCATTGAAGAACTCAGGAGAATCTCTGAGCAGGTTTCACTTCTATCTCTGTTGACTGGTCTCAAATGAGCACCAAAAAATACTCCTAAAAATGCTGAATGAAGCGTATGTGCCAGCTGAGACCTCAGTCGAGAATCTGGAAAGAATGGCTGAGCATTTCTTCGAGTTAAGAAAAATCTCTTTCAGCCAGGATGATTTGCCTCCTGAGGGAGCCGCTCACAACAAGGCATTACACCTGACTGTTAAAGGCGGAGGATATTATGTAAAGAGAGTTATGCTTGACGGAGGATCATGGGTAGATATTTGACCTTTGTTAACACTGCAAGGGATGAGAATCGGCACTGAGAGAATCATGCCTAATAATGTTTGTGTCCGCGCCTTCGACGGTATCAAAAGGGAAACCATTGGTGAAATCGACATAATCATGATGATTGGCCCTGTGGATTTCACAGTAACTTTCCAAATCTTGGATATGGATACTTCCTATAACTTCTTGCTAGGGAGACCGTGGATTCACGCAGCTGGGGCAGTACCGTCTACCCTCCACCAAATGGTCAAATTTGTCCATGAAAATCAGGAAATCGTGGTCCACGGAGAAGATGAACAATCCATATACAGGGACCCCTCCATCCCCAGCCTCGAGGCCAAAGAGGGAAGCGAACATATTGTGTACCAAGCCTTTGTGATTGTGCCTGCTCATCAACACGAAGAAGGCACTCCATGCCCACAACCTTGTCTTTCAAACGCGTCAATCATGGTCGCCACAGATATGATTAGACATGGTTACAAACCAGGAAAGGGGCTTGGGATATCCCTACAAGGCATCACTGAACCCATCTCTCTACCCGCCGCTGAAAAATTCTTTGGCATAGGTTTCCAAGCCACCGATGAAGATGTGCAATGGGCCAACACCCGCAAAAACAATGGATAGGACCTGTCTCAGCCAATCCCACACATTACTAAGACCTTCATCAAACCACATTATATCGAATAAAAAGAAGAAGAGGCATTTACGGCCGAAGAAATTCAAGATATATGTGAGACCATGAAACAGATGTTATATGAGGCCAACATGGTTCAAGTAGGAGAGGGTTCGAACACCGTTGAGGTGCAATATATGGGCCCAAATGCTAAGTTGCAGAACTGGAAGGCTACTCCATTCCCCGTCAGGCGGGAGTCCTGGTAGTTCAGTATTGCCATCTTTCCTGCACTATGAGTTATTTCAGGGTGTAACTCAAGTGTTTTTAATTTATTGCTTTTCAATTCCGATGTAAACCCTTCTATGTTCAATTCAATGAAATGAAATCAAAATTTCATCGTCCATTATTCTTTCTGATTTTGTTATTTTTCTTATTTTTCAGTCCTAATTATGTGGCTTTAAATAACATGACATGCTTGCGGACTTCATGCCTTGATCTTAATAAGCTATCGAATCTCGAAATAATGAATCAAGAACCAGAGTATGATGAAGATGAGGCTTTTAAGGAAATAAACAGATAATTGGAACAATTTGAGAATAAGCCTAAGCCAAACCTAAATAAAACTGAGCCAATTAGCTTGGGTAATTCAGAAGAGGTTCGAGAGACCATGATAAGCATTGACATGGATGAGAAAACTAAGAACGCATTGATACAACTCCTGTTCGAATTCAAAGATGTGTTCGCTTGGTCCTATGATTATATGCCCAAACTAAGTGTTGATTTAGTAGTACATAAGTTGCCAACTCATCTCGATTGCCCACCCGTCCAACAAAAGAAAAGAAAGTTCGAAACAGATATCAGTGACAAAATCAAAGAAGAAGTCACTAAACAATTAAAAGCCGGTGTAATCCGAGTAGTCAGATACACCACATGGCTAGCCAATGTAGTCCCAGTGCCAAAAAAGGATGGGAAGCTCAGAGTATGCGTTGATTACAGGGATTTGAACAAAGCAAGTCCCAAAGACAACTCCCCGTTACCAAACATCCATATCCTTATCGACAATTGTGCCAAACATGAGGTACAGTCATTTGTGGATTGTTACGCCGGGTATCATCAAGTATTAATGGATGAGGAAGACGCAAAAAAGATGGCCTTCACTACACCATGGGGAACTTATTGTTACAGGGTCATGCCGTTCGGTTTGAAAAATGCCGAGGCAACCTATATGCGAGCCATGATAGCTATTTTCCATGACATGATGCACCAAGAAATTGAGGTGTACGTTGATGATGTCATTATTAAATCCAGAACACAGGAAGTTTATGTTCGGGACTTGAGGAAATTCTTAAAGCGGCTGCGCAAATATGACCTGAAATTGAACCCTGCTAAATGTGCATTTGGTGTTCCTTCCGGGAAACTATTGGGGTTTATAGTTAGCCGCAGAGGCATAGAGTTAGATCCAACCAAGATAAATTCCATCCGAGATCTACCACCTCCAAGGACCAAGAAAGAGGTCATGAGCTTGTTAGGAAGGTTGAACCACATCATCCGGTTTATTGTGCAACTTACAACCACGTGTGAGCCAATATTCAGGCTTCTAAAGAAAGATGCGGCAATCAAATGGATAGATGAATGTCAGGGAGCCTTCGACAAAATCAAGGAATATTTGTCAAATCCACCAGTAATGGTCCCGCCTGAACCAGGAAGACCTCTTTTCCTGTACCTAACCGTTGTGGAAAATTCTTTCAGTTGTGTCCTCGGGCAACACGATGTTACCAGGAAGAAATAACAAGCCATCTACTATCTGAGCAAGAAATTCACTAGCTATGAAGCCAAATACACTCTGCTGGAGAGAACTTGTTGCGCCCTAACTTGGGTCGCTCAAAATCTCAGACATTATTTGCTAGCTCATACTACATATCTCATAACTAGGTTGGATCCTCTTAAATACATATTCGAAAAGCCAATGCCCACATGAAGGTTTGCAAAATGGCAAATCCTGCTCACGGAGTTCGACATTGTCTATGTCACCCGCACAACCATGAAAGCCCAAGCCTTAGCTGATCATTTAGCTGAAAACCTGGTTGATGATGAATACCAACCCTTGAGCACGTATTTTCCAGATGAGGAAGTCAATTCAGTTGAAATAATCTCATAAGACACTAATACCTGGAAAATGTTCTTCGACGGAGCAGTCAATGCGAAAGGTATTGGAATTGGGGCAATCTTGATTTCACCCACGGGACAACATTATCCAGCCACGGCCCGCCTTCGTTTCTTTTGTACAAACAATACTTCCGAATATGAAGCTTGTATAATGGGTATGAACATGGCCATTGATATGGATGTAGAAGAATTATTAATCATGGGAGATTCTGATCTAATTATCAAGCAAGTTCAGCGAGAATGGGAAACTCGAGATGTTAAACTCCTTCCATACAGACAACATGTGGAAGATCTTAGCAAATGATTCATAGCCGTCGAGTTCTGATATATTCCTCGATGCCACAATGAGTTGGACGATACACTGGCTACCCTAGCTGCAATGCTTCCATACCCGGGCAATGTTCACATTGACCCGTTAGAAATTCAAATCAAAGAAAGACATGGTTATTGTAACACGGTCGAAATAGAATCCGAGGTCCAACCATGGTATTATGATATCAAAAGATTCTTGAAAACAAAAGAGTACCCAGAGCAGGCCACCAGGGATCGAAAGAGAACTATCAGAAGGCTTGCCAACAGTTTCTTCTTAAGTGGAGAGGTGTTGTACAAAACGACCCCAGATATGAACTTGTTAAGATGCGTGGATGCCAAAGAAGGTGAGAAGATTATGAACGAAGTACATTCAGGAGTATGTGGCCCCCACATGAACGGGTACGTCCTCACAAAGAAAATTCTGTGAGCAGGGTACTACTGGATAATTATGGAAAAGGATTGTTTCTGCTTCGTCCAAAGGTGTCATCAGTGTCAAATACACGGCGACCTGATTCATGCACCACCTTCAGAATTGCATCCCATGTCAGCACCTTCGCCTTTCGTTGCCTGGGGGATAGATGTCATCGGGCCAATCGAGCCAAGAGCTTAAAATGGACACAGATTTATTTTGGTTGCCATCAACTATTTCACAAAATGGGTCGAAGCAGTCACTTTTAAAGCCGTCACCAAGAAAGCAGTGGTGGACTTCGTGCATTCAAACATTATTTGTCGTTTTGGTATCCCAAAGACTATCATTACCGACAATGCCGTGAATCTGAACAGTAACTTGATGGGTGAGGTGTGTGAACAGTTCCAAATCACACACCGCAATTCTACCCCTTACCGGCCCAAAGCTAATGGTGTCGTTGAAGCAGTCAATAACAATATCAAGAAAATCCTTAGAAAAATGATCCAAAGTTCTAGACAATGGCATTAGAAGTTACCGTTTGCATTACTGGGATATCGCACGACTTTGCGGATATCAGTTGGGGCCACGCCTTACCTTTTGGTTTACGGCACTGAAGTCGTGATCCCTGCGGAAGTGGAAATTCCCTCCCTTCGGATTATTGTCGAAGAAGAAATTAAGGATGATGAATGGATCAAAACCCGATTTGAACAATTAACTCTAATCGATGAGAAAGGATGGCCGCAGTTTGCCACGGGCAGTTGTACCAACAAAGAATGGCCCGCGCCTACAACAAGAAAGTGCGGCCCAGGTATTTCGAAGTGGGACAACTTGTTTTAAGACGTATCCTCCAGCACCATGAAGAAGCAAAAGGAAAATTTGCCCCGAATTGGAAAAGTCCTTACATTATAAGGAAATTGCTACCAAAAGGAGCATTGTACTTAGGGGACATCGAAGGAAATGACCCCGAAACGGCTGCCAATGCAGATGCCGTCAAAAGGTACTATATTTGATCCTCCATATAGCATTAAATGTTCCCCGGTTGGGATGACGAAGGCTTTCATTCTCGCTACCCAAACACCATTAACCCTCTTGCAAACCCTTTGAGCCGGTTACTCTTTTTTCATTACCCTCTTTGGAACCCGAGTTTGTTATTGAAAAAAAAAAGAAATTCAAATGAAAAAAAAAAGAAAAGGAGAACAAGGAAAACAAAATAAAGAGAAAACAAAACAAAATAGAGGAAAAATATGACAAAAATCAAAAACAAAAACAAAAGTTCCCTGAACTACGTTCGACTTGATTCCGAAATACGTAGGCAGCCTCTCCGTGGGGTTCAGTCACACCAAAAAAACAAAAATCCACATTTCCCCAAGATTTTAAGTTGGGCAAAGTGTTAAGATTCGGCAATGTGTCGCTTGAAAGGTTCCAAAGTTGTAATTCAACACAAATTCTTTTCACCAAAAACCATATCCAAGTCCTTCCGGCCAATCGGCAAAGATGTCCACAATTGGAGGATACAGTTGTTTGGATCCAAATACAATCAAATGAGAGTCTCACTGGTGAAAACCCACACGGGCACCGTGAGGCGACGAAAAGCAGAGAAATTAAAAATGAGAGAGCCTTGTTAGTGAAAACTCGCAAAGAGCACTACAAGGCGATGGTGAGAAGAGAAATGAGAGAGGTTAGTTGGTGAAAACCCGCAAAGGGCACCACTGATCGAAAAGGATAAATGGGTCACTGGTATGGATGTAGTCCGGGGCAAGGTTTCTCAATCTCGAGGTAATAGTTGTGATGAATTTCTGAGAGTCGGACAGTTTACACGGATCAGGCATCCAGTCCAAAGGGCATGTCATGTTCATTAAAGTCTGCATGCACTCCAGATAAGTCATTCTTTCCTTTCCCCGAAACGGACACCTCTTGTTTAAATTCATTGTCCATTATGTCGTTTATTTTCTTTTGAATCCTTTTCGGTCTAACTCTGTCCCGAAGCAAGGCAAAGAAAAGATGGCAAAAGTGATTTACAGGGTCCTCGTTTGACACAAGCCCACATGCAAGGGAACCAAGCCTCATCAAGGGCATCGAATCGATCCTGACTGGTTGCAATGGTCGATGCTTTAAACGCAAACTCTTGAAAGGAGAAAATGAAATTGAAGTGCCTATAAAGGCGAATGAAGTTGAAAGGTTGAGCCCCGCGTGGCTAACCATCTTCGCAGGGTTTGAAAAGCTGAGATATTCCAAATTCCCTAAAGTTATAGTTGGAAGAAAAGTCAGAAATGAAAGGCCAATAAAGGCAAAATAAAGTTGGACAGGTTAAGTCCCACACGACTAACCGTAACAGTAGAATTTGAGGGGCCAAAAATTCCCCTCGATACTCCGGAAATCCAAAAGAAAAAAGCAAGTGAAAGGATTACAAAGGAAAAACAAAACATTGGGTCCCACGTGACCCATCGTCATGATAAAATCTGGAAAGCCCAGGGTCCCCGGGATTAGAGATGAAACCCAATCCCCAACAAGCAAGCAAGCAAGCAAGCAGTTTGTTGGGATCTTCGCCCAAAGAACTGAGATAGAGCAGTGGAAAATCAAGGCCACAAGACCAACCATCGTTTCAAACTAACAAATTGTTCTTTGTTTGAAGGAAACAGGTGTAACCCAAAATAACCTTGCAAAACGCAAGTGTAACCAAAAGAAAAGCGCAAGAGCTAGAAGCAGCTCTGCAACAACAACTCCAAAAAGGGAAGTTTTCTCCAAAACTCTTTTCCGCATTCACTCAAAATCAAACGAAAAGAAAAGAAAAGAAGAAAAAGTGATGTTGAAAACAATCCAAACTTAAAGTAGTATAGGGACTCCAATCCCTAGCTACACCTTTTCCCCAACATAGGATATTACATTCCTTAGTTGATGCCGACATAGGGTCTCCATTCCCTAGTTGATGCCAGCATAACCTGATGCCGACATAACTCAATGCCAACATAGGATATTCCATTCCTAAGTTGATGCCAGCATAACCAGATGCCGACATAACTCGATGCCAACATAGGATATTCCATTCCTAAGTTGATGCCAGCATAACTTGATGCCGACCTAAATCGATGCCAACATAGGATATTACATTCCTTAGTTGATGCCAACATAGGGTCTCCATTCCCTAGTTGATGCCGGCATAACCCGATGATTCTTCGAACGTGGGGTCCCACTCCCTAGCAGACACCGGCATAACCTGGTGATCATTCTGACAACAGCATAACATGTTGATCATCTCTTGACATTGGCATAACCCAGTGATCTCGCTCCCAGCAACAGCATAACCTGTTGACCTTTCCAGACACCGGCATAACCTGGTGATCCTTCTGACAACAGCATAACCTATTAATCATCTCCAGACATCAGCGTAACCTGGTTATCTCTTCTGAAAACAACATAACCTGTTGATCATTTTCTGACATTGGCATAACCCAGTGATCTCCCTCACGGCAACATCATAACCTGTTGACATTTCCAGACACCGGCATAACCTGGTGATCCTTCTGACAACAACATAACCTGTTAATCATCTCCAAATTTCAGCATAACCTGGTGATCTCTTCTGACAACAGCATAACCTGTTGATCATTTTCTGACATTGGCATAACCCAGTGATCTCCCTACCGGCAACAGCATAACCTGTTGATCATTTTCTGACATTGGCATAACCCAGTGATCTCCCTACCGGCAACAGCATAACCTGTTGACCTTTCCAGACACCGGCATAACCTGGTGATCCTTCTGACACATCATAACCTGTTGATCATTTTCTGACATTGGCATAACCCAGTGATCTTCCTCCCGGCAACAGCATAACCTGTTGACCTTTCCAGACACCGGCATAGCCTGGTGATCCTTCTGAGAACAGTATAATCTTTTAATCATCTCCAGACATCAGCATAACCTGGTGAACTCCTCTGACTACAGCATAACCTGTTGATCATTTTCTGACATTGGCATAACCCAATAATCTTTTCGGCAACAGCATAACCTGTTGACCTCTATAGACATCGGCATAACCTAGTGATATCTTCTGACAAACAGCATAACCTGTTGATTATTTTTCTAACATTGGCATAACCCAATGACTTTCTCCCCGGAAACAGCATAATGGATAAGTTTCTGACATTGGCATAACCTGATGATCTTTCATGACACCAGCATAACCTAGTGATCTCTTTCTTAACCACGGCATAACCCGTTGATCCTCCCCCCAGACGCCGGCATAACCCAGTAATCTTTTCTCAATGACAGCATAACCTGTCATTTCTCTTCATAGGGTCTCCAACCCCTAGTTGAATTGTCCTTGGGGCTTAGGGTATCCACTCCCTGGTCTACAATAACATCGGGTGCACTATTCCCGGCTTTTCATTATTTTCAATAATAAAGTAGTATAGTTTTCCTTACAATAACTCACGAAATTTTCCTAATGAAAACTAGGGCAGAAAATTTCGTTCGTTCGCTTTTGATTATGCAGATAACAGTTTTAGGACATTGGACTCGAGACGACCAAAAGAAGAAGTTTCAATCCAGAATAATAAAACAAACAAGATAAGTCTAAATCCAAAAGTGCAGATACGGAGAAGATATGGACTATTCAGGACGAGATTGAAGTCATCCGTTCGGTATATCCTGCCTTGATCCGAAAAGCGAAGAGACGAAACCAACACCTGCAGCTAACAAACATCAGGATCCAGGTCAGAGTAAGCAAAAGATCAAGACTCAAGACCAAGTCCTAGATAGGAATCTTGTAAATTAGCAGCTGATAAGTTTATTTAGTCCTTCATTTTGTACTTGGGTGTAATAAGAAGATCAGCAGCAGTAACAGCAGCAACCGCAGTGAAACCAAAGTTACTCGGTAGTCCCAGCTACCAGAACTTCCAGAACTACACTAACCTGATTCCTTTATAGCCAAGGATATGTAGGCAACCTCTGAAGCAGGGTTCGGTCAAAATTTTCAAAAACGCTTCACAATGGAACATATGAATAAGTAAAAGTCATTTATTGCTGCTCACTTTGTCTTTGTCCAGAAACTCTTAGTGTTTCCGAACAAAGAGGGGCAGCTGTGAGCATGTGATTTTTACCTATCGTATAATCCTACAAAATCTCAACTAATTAATTAATTTCCTAATTTTGTTGGATTTTAATGCTATTTGCGAATTTATTTTATACATTGCGTAGCCAAAATCCGTCATTTAAATCCATAAATAGTTTAAAATGACATGATTAAGCACGTAATCTTTGTTATTATTTAAATAAATATAATAAGGCGAATTGAGTTTAGAATTAATTACTACATTTCTTGGATTAAATTAGATTTGAATTTAATAGGGATTAAAATCAGACCTGGGCCAAAATTACCCAGGCCCAATCCCTAACTCTACATGACCCAGCCAAATACCCGCTTTTAAAAAAAAAAAAAAAAAAAAAAAAACTTCACCAGAAGTGCTGAAGTTATTAGTTCATTTGTGAAAACTTCAGCAGAAGTGCTGAAGTTATCAGTTCATTTGTGAAAACTTCAGCAAAAATGCTGAAGTTATTAGTTCATACGTGAAAACTTCAGCAGAAGTGCTGAAGTTATCAGTTTATTTGTGAAAACTTCAGCAGAAGTGCTGAAATTATTAGTTCATTTGTGAAAACTTCAGCAGAAGTGCTGAAGTTATTAGTTCATTTGTAAAAAACTTCAGCAGAAGTGCTAAAGTTATTAGTTCATTTATAAAAACTTCAGCAAAAGTGCTGAAGTTATTAATTCATTCGTGAAGACTTCAGCAGAAGTGCTGAAGTTATTAGTTCATTTGTGAAAAACTTCAGCAGAAGTGCTGAAGTTATTAGTTCATTCGTGAAAACTTCAGCAAAAGTGCTGAAGTTATTAATTCATTTGTGAAGACTTCAGCAGATATGTTGAAGTTATTTAGTTCATTTGTAAGACTTCAGCACCCAACATGCTGAAGTTAGTTAGTTCATTTTTAAAAGACTTCAGCACCCAATATGCTGAAGTTTGGCCTGCCCCATACACTACCTAAACGACCCCGTTTGGTTTTAAATGGTTGAATCTTAGCCATTGATCGAAATAGATCAGACGGCTAAGAACTCCATCCCCTTTAGTATATAACTGTCCTAACATCCCCCCTACCCTCATTTCACCCAAAGCCTAACCCACAAGCCTTAGCCGCCTCCCCTCCCCTTCGTCTCTCTCTCTTCTGCCTCGACCAAACCCTAGCCGCCCTAGGTTTTCGCCGTCCAAAAATCGCCTACCAGTGGCGGAGCTTCTCCAATTAACCCCAACTTTTGACCAGATAATCTCCTCCCCCTTCTCAACCATTTCCTACCATTTATTTCACCAAAAACTCATTCAAATTTCTTTAATCTCAGATCTGGAAATGGAAAACCCTAGAACATGCTGAAAATGATCCCAAGCGACTCTGTGACTCAAACTTACATGAGTCGATGGTTCTCAACGAGAACCGTCGATTCATGTGAGTAAGGGTCATTTTTGGAGGTTGCCGTAGTCCAGCCAAACTCCGACTAGTCGCCGTAGTTCGTCCAAAACCCTCTAACGAGTATTCTCTCTTTCCTTACTATTTTTACATGTTACTAAAACCTAAAATTCATGTTAATCACTGTTTTTAGATTATTTACGTCTAGTTAGCTTTATTCTTGCTTGTTTCTATTTGATTAGTTATTGTTCTCCTGTCCTTAATGGTTTTCTAATCGTTGTTAGTTCATTGATTGTGCATCATGTTTATAATTAGTCAGTAAATTAGTTAAGATGTTAAGACCTCGTTTGGGTTATTTGATTGCTTAACTGATTTTGATTTGTGATTCAGGCCTGAGTTGTTAATTTGAGTGATTAACCTGAGCCTGATGGGAGTTAGTTAGGGGGGCTGATTTGGTTAAGTTAATTAGTCACATTTAGATTGAATTAAACCAAAAAAATCAGTTAACCTAAGGACTAAAGTGATTGACTTAGACCAGAGTTGATACCTAATTAACTAAGGAACCTAACTAGATTTAATTAACTAGAGTTAATAGTCAACCCCAAGCAAGTTTAACCCTGGTTACCAAATGGTAATTTCTGGGACTTCAAGGGATATATTAGGTAACCCAGTTTCGGAAATCAGGCTCTTAAGGTTAAAAGGGTCTTTTAATAAGTAAGAATGTTCTAGAATAGGGGCAGCTGTCCCAAAGATAGGGTTGACAGNGGACTTCAAGGGATATATTAGGTAACCCAGTTTCGGAAATCAGGCTCTTAAGGTTAAAAGGGTCTTTTAATAAGTAAGAATGTTCTAGAATAGGGGCAGTTGTCCCAAAGATAGGGTTGACAGTTGCCCTATGTACTATTAGTATTATTTTTCCAGCTTTTTGGATAAGGTATATGCGAAAAGCATATCCCATCCTTGAGCTCCCTATAAATAGACCTTCTCATTTTTCACAAAAGGGGGACAGATAGGGAGGAGGATGATATTTTTTTGGACACTCTGAAAAGAAAAAAGACTCTCTTCTAGCTACAGAAAGAACCCAAATACTTTCTCATTCATAAACAAAAAAAAATTTAAAAAAAAAATATTAATAAAAAGCAAATAGAATTCTGATTCCTTTTGGAATTAAGTTCATAAAGATGTGGTCTAGTTTTCAGCTTCTGTTTCTTTCCTTTGGATTCTGATTTTGGGAATCTTAAACACTCATATCCAAGATTTCTGGATCAATGCTTGCTGGTCTACTGGGTTTTCTTTGGGTTTCTGTTTGCTGCTGCTGATCTATCTTCCTTTTTGATGTTTATTGTTCATACTTGACCTTTATTTGGTCAAGTTTCTTACTGGATTTTCTTTCTCTTTAAAGGTATGTAACAGTGAACTTTATACAAAATTTTTGAATTCAGACTTTGTTTTAAACTTGTTGGTTCATGATGTATTTTCTTCAAGAATATGTGAATTTTCTTCTTCCCCTTTCTTAATATAGAAACTGCAGTAAGATCACCATTATCTAAGTGTATGCATGCAACTCTTGGAATCTGTTTGGTAGTGTGTTGAACTTCTGTTAATAAGCTTAATGTTTGATAGCTAAGTGGTAATTTCATATGTGTTTAGCATGTTTGGAAAAATAAATGCACTAGGGTAGATGAATCTGACCTTCCCATGGTCAAATTCACCCCATAATAGTGCAAAAAATAGTAGTGTAGATGGCTGAAATTCACCCTTTAAGGGTATACAACATGTAGTCAAAAGGGCTATAGAGTAAAGAATCTGAACTCTTATATGGTCTGATTCAGTCTCTAAAAAGTCAAGAATAGTCAAAATGTTCAAAGGGATGCTGTTTGAAGTATTGGTTGGTTGTTAGAAATGTCAAGTAAGTTTGTATCTCTGGGTTTGAATCAGACTCTCCCTCATAGTCAGATTCAATCTAAGAAAAAAAAATACATAAAACTTGTTGCCTTTCTTCCTACTGAATTTGTAATTACTTATTAAAATTTGGTTGTCCATTCATGTGATTATAACAGTAGAAACCTCTCTTAAATACTTTTGTGTTAAGTCTATGTAAATGAAGTCATGGTAGAGTCATTAAATAAGCACTAAAAGGTGGTGAATCTGACCCCTTAATGGTCAAATTTATTCCATAAAGTGCTTAAATATTGGTCTGGATAATTTAGACCTTACATGATTGGATGTCACTATGAGGACAACATTCAAAAGGGTTGAATCTGATCTCTATAATGATCAGATTCAGTCTTTGGAAATGCACATGAATTCTGTCCATTAGTTTGGGATTGAAGGCTGAAGAATACAGATCCTAAAGCATAAAGGTTGCTGGCTCGCACAGGAGCAGCAGCTAATTGGGATCCTTTTATTTTATTTTTATTATTGAAACCTGTATTTTTAATGTAAGAACAATGTAATAGCGTATTTATAGTCATTTGTATACATTGTTTGTTGTATTAAGGACTGAACTATATAAAATTTGTGATCAGTTGTATTTTCTTAAATCTGAAACGTTTATTATTATAGCAGTTATGGGCCAGACCTGTTAAGGTCAGCCGAGCTTGGCCAGACTCGTGAGCACGACCCAATTGAGCCTGATAGAGTCTGAATTTCAGGCTGTGGGGCCTAGAATGTTAGACCCATTAACTGTGTTAAACAATCTGTAACTAGTCTTTTCTCTTCTGTTGTCAATTAGCATGAGGAGTATTTCATTTACAAAACTCACTATAAATTTCTTACTACTAAACACAATTTAATTTGAGGAGTAGTTAGTTTGGTTTTATGTTCAAAAGGATGTTCTGTCGCACAATTTAAGGCAAAATTCCATGTTGGATCCATGAGCTATGTATAAATACCCTTGTTTAATATATAGGAGTAGGTCAAATGGTAAAGAAATCTTGTACATGTAACATTATATTCGCAATTCGAATTTGCCTGATTTATTACCATATAAATGTGAAATCTGTTAGCATGTTTGTTCTTAATTTTTAGCTATTTGATTTCGAATCATTTCCAAATGACCTAATTAGGATGGCCTAAAGTGATACAAATCGGGCTAGACTAGGCTATAGCCCAAAAAATATTGTCCTTTAGGTTAGTAGATTTAATTTTAGACAATCTTCACATGCCTTCTAGATAGAATCATGCCCTTTAGATTGAAATTTGTTAAAGAGTCAAGTATTATTCTCAAATTACCATAACCTACACGCGGGAGTGTCAACTCATGCCCCAACCCTTCACTCTAAATAACTAATAAAAATGCACATAGCAATCACGGGTGCACTTCATGTGACGTTTTTGCCATGTGCTCGAAAACAACAAGTGTACGCCATCGTAACTTGTCCAAGATAAATCCATAAACGTCCTAATCGATCTTAAAACTAAAACGCTCTTTCGAAAATAGAAAACTTAAACATTGCCTCAAATAGGCACTATAAAATCGTCATGACCATAGTCTTGACCACGTAACCTACACTCGGGAGTGGCAACTCATGTCCCCGTCTTCAACTTCAAATTATAATAAAATCACACGTTGTAATTGCGGGTGCATTTCATGTGGCGCAGTTATAATGTGTCCAAAACAAACAAGTGCACGCCATCGTGACTTGTTTCAAGATAAATCCATAAATATTAAAAGCGGTTAAAATTTAAAAAGGCTAAATGCACAATAAGTTTTAAACATGTAAATAATTAGATAATTAAGGCCAAATATTAATAGTTAAGCGNAATGGCTGGCGTTTGAAGTGTAACGCCTGGCTAACGCCAGACACCCCCTGGCATTTGAAGTGTAACGCCTGGCTAACGCCAGGCACCTCCTGGCGTTTGAAGTGTAACGCCTGGCTAACTCCAGGCACCTCCTGGCCTTAAGAGCAGAACGCCTGGCTAACGCCAGGCTTGTCCCGGGTCGCTCCTTTTCGACTCTTGAGCGTATTTTTCGACGTTTATGCTCTCAATTACCTCGGCTTCCGTTTCCAATCCACCTACACATTAAATAAACCCCATTAGGCACATACGACGTTTATTTTTATCATTAAAGCACATAAAATGCAAGGTATATAATGCTAAAAATCATGAATCCTAGCCCCGCATCAATACCCCACACTTAGACTCTTTCTCGTCCTCGAGCAATATCCTTCAACACGTACATAATTAATTAAAAAGGAGTATTTTACATTTCCAATCACACACCTTACCTCTTAACTATGATCGATACCGACAATCAAGCATGAACATACAAAATTTCACATTCTTTCCCTTCTTTAAACATGCCCAAGTATAACAATTTAATCAATCATACCAACAACCTAATCGCAACCACCCAACCTCAAGAGTCGACTTGCAACCACTAAGCCCTCTCAATTCACGCACCTACCCAACAAGAAAGTTAATAACATTATCAATCGTTCATGAGATCATGTGCCCTCACTAACAAACAAAAGAATGAATACAAAAAGTCCTCACATTCAAATATGCTTTTGAACATAATTTAAGGACATCACACAATTGAACAAATAC